>BQNB010029052.1:0-16208 GCA_026074375.1 Tanacetum coccineum
TACACACATACACACATACACACATACACACATACACACATACACACATACACACATACACACATACACACATACACACAGACACACACACACACATACACACACACACACATACACACACACACACACACACACACACATACACACACACACACACACACACACACACACACACACACATACACACATACACACATACATACATACACACATACATACATACATACACACACACATACACATACACACACACACACACATACACACATACACACATACACACATACACACATACACACATACACACACACGCACGCACGCACGCACGCGCGCACACACACACACACACACATACATACATACATACATTATGATATAAATGTTGATATACATGTTATGATATAAATGTATATTCCTATAAGAGTCTTATATTAAATACTAATATAAGCTAATTTGGATTTTCAGATATAGTCATGTCAGATTCAGATGAATCAGGGGTCACATACATAGATGTGTCCAGTCCGTTCGAGGGCTTATCAGACATTGGATCACCAGGTGTTGTTGGACCTGAGCACAAGGGACTGCCCTGGATGCTAGATGACCCGTATGTGCAGGTCGCCTTATAGGCCCCGCCATCACCAGACTACATACCTGGCCCCGAGGAGCCACAGTCACCACCCCTACCAGATTTTGTTCCAAAGCCGGTATATCCCGAGTATATGCCACATGAGGACGAGGTGTTTCCGGCTGAGGAGCAGCAACTGCCTGCTGCTGCCTTACCCACTGATCAGTCACCAGATTATGTTCTGTAGTTCGATCCTGAAGCGGACCCAAAGGAGGATGACGACGAGGACCCTGAGGAGGATCCTGTCGATTATCCTGCCGACGGAGGAGATGACGACGATCCTGTCACTACCAGTATCACCACCACTACCAGTATCATCACCAGTACCTGTGTTATCTCCATCACCACCTGCTAGTCCTATTCGTTCGTTGGGCTATCGAGCTGTTATGATCCGGCTGAGAACCGAGGCCGCATCTACTTCCCATTTACTACCATTACCACCACCCATCATACTCTCCCACACCAGACCAGCTGCACCATTATCAGGGACACCACCTTTGCATTTACTCTCTACTGACCATAGAGAGGACATACCCGAGGTTACCTTACCGCCTCGAAAGAGGTTAGGTATCGCTCTTGGTCCTGCATACGAGGTCGGAGAGAGCTCGTCTAGTGCTGCTGCTAGACCGGCTAGAGGTCTTAGGGCCTACTATGGTTTTGTTGCCACCATGGATAGGGAGATCAGGCATGATCTAGAGAGAGATGTTAGATATGGGATCACCGACTCTTGGGAGTAGCTTGAGAGGATTTATCTTTGTCATTTACCTACAAATTAAACGAGTCTAATGGATTAAGTCTAGAGAATGTCATAAAATTAGCGAAATAACACTTATTAAATGGACCATTATTACCCCTTTTGTGTCATCATCACCAGATTCTTCATCGCTAGAGAAATAGAAAGGGCTCTTTCTCTTCCAATCAGTGTTTTCCCATACCTCCTAATAGTTCAACATACCATGTGTTTCAGAAAATTGAATGGTATAAATGTATACAACTTTAGCCACAAACACATAACAACTTCAGAATACCTTGTATGAAATTGTTTTAGATTTGGACCTATCTGACTTTGCCTTTGAACCTGTTAAAGCATAAACTTGAATAAATTACAAATTCACACATGTTTACATTAAACAATAAACTTCAAGTTTACACAGCCTTACCTTTAGAATTGCTCTTCTTCTCATCATTAGACTGTACCTCCTCATCAGACATATCTAACGGATCAACAGCAACAAAATCATCCTCCTTATCAGAATTTTTTTCGTGTTTCCTCATGTTGTTGATGATTGATTAGATTGTCGAGTATGTATATGGGGTGGCGATTGTCGATTATGGTATATGGGATGGCGATTAGATGATCGATTCCTTGATGAACAGAGGTGTTTGGTGGTTTAGATTTGAGAAAAAAACGGTTTGTGAAATCCCAAATAACCTAGTTTTGTGTTTATTAATTATTAAAAATAACTAAAGTATATATTAAAACTTTATAAATAAATGGATAATAACTAAAGTATTAAAACTTTATAAATAAATGGAGAATTAGTAAAATTAAAAGTTTATAATTTGTGTATTTATAAGAAATAATTAATTGAAAGTTAATTAAATTAAAGTTTATAATTGTGGATTTTGAAATTAAAATAGTTGTGTTATAATTGATCATGCTTGATATCGAAATGTTTTATTAGGGTATTCAACAAACAATATCTTATTGTGGTTGGGGATTAAGTTATAAGTATCATTGATAACATTATTTGAAGATGAATTAAGCACCAATATAAAACGGAGGTAGCTCGTCAAACTGGTTGTATCCGTCCTCGTATACAACATTCTCAACAAACTATACGACTTTTACCATGAATAACCATTTGTGGAAAGATTGACACTTGTAAAGCCATATCGTTAAATGTGGAAACAGGGTTAGCATCAGTCGAGATAGATATGATAGAGCATGTATGACGTGGAAATTTACCCGGTCATATATATTGATCATATGTACACATAACAACCAAGTACGTTGGTGCAGGTAGAAAGAAATTTAGTTCATTGGTAAAGTCAGTACATTTGGAAAAGTTCGTAAAACGGTAATTCTATCACCCCGGACGAATAGTTATTACGTTTCCTAAAGTAATTCTATCTCTAAACGGTAATTTATTACCGACCGCTTTACACGCGTCAATCAACTATTACGGGTTAAAGGATATAGGTTATTGGTTACACTTAGGGGTTAAATTAATATGACCAATGATAACCTAATGCACATGACCCAATAAGCCACTACAACCCGATGCACATGACACATGACTCATGTTAAGTACCCATTGTCACCAGTCATGTATGGGTTGTAACATAATCATTAATGAATGTGACCAGTGATAACCTAATGCACATAACTCATGACCTATGTGAATTAGCCATTATCACTGGGCATGCATGGGTTCCATTACACTACAAGCCACTAACCCAATGCACATGACCCATGACCCATGTTAATTACCCATTGTCGATCACTAGTCATGTATTGGTCAATAACATGACCCATGACGTACACATGTTAATTACTCATTGTCACCAGTTATAGATGTGTAGTAACATGACACTCTAAGCAACAACAACCCAATGCATATGACTCATATGATGTCAAATACCCATTAATGAATGTGACTAGTGATAACCTAATACACATGACCCATGACCCATTTGAGTTAGCCATTATCACCGGGCATGCATGGGTTCCATTACACTACAAGCCACTAACCCAATGCACATGACCCATGACCCATCTTAATTACTTATTGTCGATCACTAGTCATATATTGGTCCATGACACTAAAAGATACTACAACCCAATATACATGACCTATCACCCATGTTAATTACCATTATCACACCTCGACTCATTCGTTTAACATTTCACGTATAACAATATTATCTTGACTCATCCGTTTAACATAACTTGTATACCAACATCACCTCAGCTTATTCGCTTAACATCTTATGTATATCAATATCATCTCGACTTGTCCGTTTAACAACCAAGTACCCGGTCATATTCCCGTAAAAAGAAGATGATTAAAATACCACACTGGACCACCCAACATCATTGTTTCTTGTTTCTTTGTCGCAATAGTCGTTATACAAGTGTGGGTGTTTGTTTAAGTTATAGGTTTTCGGTTGTGTGGTTTATAAAAGTTACAGGGTTTAGTTTGTGTTTTCTTAAGACCGAACCAGACCGGACTGGACCGACCAGACAGAAGACCGAACTGGACCGGACCAACTCGATTTTAAACTATGTCCTATAGGACGGACCAAAGACCGAACTGAACTAGAACGACTCGATTTTAAATTTAAGCATCATACAAATTTATCACTAGTAATATTTAAAATATTAAATTAAAAATCTAATTTTGTTATAATGGAAACACATTTGTACAAACAAATAAATAAATGATACAAAAAATAAAAGTTAAAAGTTTAAACTTTGAAAATAACAATTAAGTGGTCAAAGAGTAAAAAAAACCCCATTTACCCCATCATTTCCACTGTAGATAAGAATACATGCAGTTATGGCGACGGCTATATTCTTCCCGCCAAAAAGATTGTGGCTACGTGGGAACTCCGTTATCCACTACAATCCCAAACCATCCTATAAATACCCCCAAAAAGGTAACCCAACAGTCCTCACCTTCAATCAACTATATCTCAATTAGGGTTTCTGATAAGTGCTTAATTACACATATCTTTTACCTCTAAAAACGAGCTTAAATGACCAAAAACAGACAAAAACTAACATCATTGCAAGGCGTGTTGTGGATGATCTCATCGATTTCAGTAGCGAGACCGCTGTGCCTAACTACATGAGGTTCTTTTTTCTCTAACAGATTGCTGAGATCCGTGGGTATGTTAGCCGCCAGCGTGCGGAAGCCCAAACAGCAAGGAACAACCTTGGTCAGTTGAGGGCTATGCTTGCTGAGCTTGAAGCTATGAATGATAACGGGGAAACTAAAGACCCAAAACTGTGTCTCAGAGCTGACATTCATGAAGAAGAGAGTAGGTTGGAGGAGTTGGAAGATGTTATTGCTGCGGCTGAAGATCGTATTCAGAGCAAAGAAGCACATGTGCGGCTTATGGAGAGGCAGGAGGCATTTGTTGGTCGTGTCGTTGATTAGGTTTGGGGTTTGGTGTCTTTTGTGTTAGTGTTTATGGTTTAAGGTTGTTTAGTTTCTTTTGGGTTAAAATTTGGATAAGGTTTGTTAAGGTTTATCATGGTTTATGTCAATGACAAATGTAAAACTTTTGTGATATTATTTGGTTTTGTATGCATATGATGGTTATTCCTTTTTATAAAGGTTTGGTTAATATGAAGTTTATGGTTCTTAAGTATATGAATGTGTTCTTTAGTTATATTATAAGCTATCTATAATCTGTTTTGACCCATTTTGCAAGTGTATGGTTCTTAAGTATCTGGTTTTAGAGATTTTAAAGGAGTGTTTGGATATGGGTAGTACTAACCCATGTTAGTACTGATAGCCTATTTTTACCTATTTTGCAAGTTTGAACATCAAATTTAGGAGTCCTTTAAATCTTGTTTATGATAGTTGTTTAAGTTAAAATCAAGTTTTAAAGGTATTGCAATTCTCATATTTTGTATCTGTGGTATTTCTGTTACATAAGCTGTTTTTGCTTTTTCATTTTTTAATATCAAATTGCAGACTAGAATTAAGCTAGTGAATAAGCTCAAATTTGAAAACCAACTTTTAAACTAAGTTTACCTAATTATAAACTAATTACCTACTGAATTTAATAACCTAAAACAACTTAAATCTATACTAAATCTATGACTATTGGACTGCAAGTGAAAAGAGCACTAATAACACTAATCTATTCTATCAGTAGCAAGTCCAAAATGGGTGAAACTTGATACCTTTAACTTTAAGAGTCAAGGTATCTTATGCACTCAAAATGGAGTGCAAATGAACTTCCAATAACCACAAATAAAGCTTAAACAAGCTTGGATCCAAAATAAGAACTAGCTATCTGATCTATGCTTCCCCTAGTGCAAAATCAACTTATCTAAACCACAAACATGACTAAACATACAACCTAATCCATTAAACCTACTTGATTACCGATTTTAGAAGATTAGAAACTAATTTCAAACACAAATAACAACACAAGCAGGTTTCAAACTATATTTGGATCCTTGATCCAAACACTCCTTTAAACAACAGATTCACCAAATTAACTAACAAACTTATGATTTAATCAAACAATCTTCACATCTAGATGATTACATGGAATGAAGTTTTAATAATCAAGCAAATTTGGAATGTGATTTCAAGGAAAAATACACTATAGGTGAAATGGGTCAATTCTGAGATTCTAAAATGTAAAAGTGTCTAGAAAGCTAAATGGAATGTAAAGATTCAGAGAAAGAATAGATTGTAGTAGTATTTGTTCTTTAAGTCATATTTTGGAAACTGCATTTGGTAGTTAAGTCTATAAGAGGAATACAAAATAAGGTATAATCGAAAAAGACCCAAGGGCAGATGGTTGAGGTGTTGGTGTTATGAAGGGGAGGTCACAAGTTCGATTCCCGTGACTTCCTTTTTAGTATTTCCCTCCCAAAAATATTTAAAAAGCCCCCATAATTGAAAAGTTTTTTTTTTTAATTTCAAAATCTCCCTCCACCCATCTCTATATCCACCCAAGTTCCTCACATTTCCCTCCATACATCTCCATCTCTATCCAAGTTCCTCAAATTTCTCACCAATCACACAGTCACCAGTCACCAATCACAGCCACCAGTCACCATCCACTAGTCGCCGGTCCGGCCATCAACAACAGAGGTATGTTCATTTATATCTAAATTAGGTATTATTTTGAATTAGGAAATACCATATAAGCTTCCACCATGGAAATAAGGCACTATTTGGGTAAATGGGTTGTTTTGACATATTCATTGTGATCCAAATGGATTTTTGCTTTAACCATAGTCCACAAATCATTTACAAACTCAGATATGAATAACAAGTGCTTATATTGGTTTAATTTGTGAATTGTAGGATATATAAGTTACCATTTGACTTCAACAATAGCATGGACAAGTCTTGGATGAGTACTAGTAGGACCAAGAAACAATATATTAATGGAGTAGAAGCGTTTATTAAGTTTGCAGTACACAACTTGCAGAAGATGAGGAACATTGATCCACGAGGTGATAAATAACAGCTTCTGATTCCATGTCCCTGTACCACATGTTTAAACCACATAGAGCATGAAAAGGAGGAAGTGCAATTGAATTTATTCAAATACAGGATTGATCAAAGCTACACAAAATGGGATAAACATGGAGAAAAGGATGAGCAAGCAACAACTGCCCAAATACCTGTTAATGCTACAACAGAGTTTGTCGATGACACAGATTTAAACATGGAATTTGGTTCACAAATTCTAACAGATGGACCAGCAACAGTAGAAATAGTTAATGCTACAAAAGATTGTTTTTCTGCAGAAGATCTTGACAAGTTTCAAGAACTATTATTAGACGCGGAGAAGCCACTTTACAAAGGATGTCCTGACTTCACAAAGTTGTCCGCAATAGTTAAACTACTCAACTTGAAGGGTAAGTATGGAGTTTGTGATAAGTTCTTTACTGACGATAAACTGCAACTGCATTCTTTAAAAAAGGTAATGTGGTACTTTCCAATTATACCAAGACTGCAACGGTAATGTGGTACTTTCCAATTATACCAAGACTGCAATGACTCTTTAAGTTAGAAAGTATTAAAGAAGATTTAAGATGGCACGCAACAAGGAGGATAACAGATGGTGTTTTACGTCACCCCGCAGATTCACAGGCATGGCGTACCATAGATGAAAAATTCCCTGAAATTGTTGAAGATCCGAGAAATATACGGCTAGGAATATCGGCTGATGGGGTTGACGTCAACTCAGGAACTAGGCATCACAGTGTATGGCCAGTTTTATCTGTCATATACAACCTTCCTCCATGGTTTTGTATGAAAAGAAAGCTTATCATGCTCTCGGTATTAATATCAGGATACCCGGGAAATGATATCGATGTTTTTCTAGAACCGTTGGTTAATGATCTGCAAACCTTATTCGAGAAAGGGGTTGAAACATATGATGCTTTCAAAAAATAAAACTTTAATATGCGTGCCATTGTGTTATGGACGATAAATGATTACCCTGCACTTGGTACATTATGTGGCTGCCCATACAGTGGATTCAAAGGTTGTGTAGTATGTGGGAAAGAAACACACTGTGTTAGACTTTCTGCCTCATCCAAGCAAAGTTATGCTGGACACAGACGATATCTACCATACAACCATCCGTTCAGAAAGCAAAAGAAGGCGTTTAATGGACAACAAGAATGTCAGCTTGCTCTAATTCCATTGACCGAGGAACAAATATACAACGAGGTACAACATATTGAAAATAAATGGGGAAAAGGAAAATGAACAAACAATAAGACATCTGAACAGCAAGAAGATACGAGAGGCATAGGTGGGAAGATTCAAAAGCAGAAAAGGAAAACAACAGAAGCAGAGGGTAGTTCGAGCCAAGTAACTGAACCATATTGGAAGAAATTCAACATTTGGTATCGAAAGCTAAAGTATTGGAGGCATAATTCTGTTCCACATTGTATTGACTTCATGCATGTAGAAAAGAATGTTGGTGAGAGTCTAGTCGGAACTTTGCTAAATGTTCCTGGAAAGACAAAAGATGGAGTGAATGCTCGATTGGATCTGCTAGAGTTGGGGATTAAACCAGAATTGTTTGCTAGGCAAGATGAAGAAAAAACAACACTACCTCCAGCAGGTTACACATTAACGAATGCTGAAAAAGACATCTTTTGCGAAACGTTAAGCAACATCAGGGTACCACAAGGCTATTGTTCAAATTTCTCTAGTTTGGTAAACCTAAAGGATAGGAAGCTCATTGGCCTTAAATCGCATGACTATCACATGCTAATGCAAGAGTTTTTGCCCATTGCTATACGTTCAATCATGCACCCACCCACACGATATGCTATTATCAGGTTTTGCTTTTTCTTTAAATCTATATGTAGGAAAGAAATCAGCTTGCAAGAACTAGATAAGCTGCAAGCAGAACTTGTTGTGACACTGTGCCTACTAGAGAAGTTCTTTCCTCCGTCATTTTTTGATATTATGATACACTTGACTGTGCACCTAACTAGGGAGGTAAAATTATGTGGTCCCATATGCTTTCGGTGGATGTATCCCTTCGAAAGATGTATGAAGGTTATTAAAGGACATGTGCGAAACAGAAATAGACCAGAGGGATGCATTGCTGAGGAGACTATCGCAGAAGAAACAATAGAGTTTTTTTAGCGAATATCATAAAACCATGAAAACTGTTGGTATCCCACCTAAGAAACATGTAACCAATGAAAATGAGGACGGAGAGCCATTATCGGACGGCAAATCAAGTAAAGTTTCCGGAGAAGTTATTCAGAAAGCACATTTGTATGTAATACAGAATACAAATGAACTTGCACCGTATATCGAGTAAGTATTACTAACACATGTCTATTTCATTACTTAACATGTTCTATAAAAGACATTGTTCTATTTTAGGCGATACAAGCAATTTTTGAAAACAATACTCCCGGGTAAATGAATAGCATTGCAGGAGAGTGAGCATAGTAAATCTTTTTCTAAGTGGTTATGCGAAGAGGTAAATACTCGTATGTTGTTTATAATTGTTTGTTTGTTGCTAAATAGAAGTGAGTTAAGTTAAAATGTGAAGTGTGTTTTATTGATAACTCCTTAACTGGTGTTTGGGATAAGGTGTATAAACCATTAGGTGTACAATTCACCCAGAAAAAATCATACCTACAAGCTCCAAAACCAATAGTAGTAGTCTATAATAAATAAGCACTTACCAATGATACGCCCAGCAACTTTGTCAGTCATAGAACCTTGCATCATAATTGTTCCTCTTGTATATGACATTAGATAGAGGTCCACCATCACACGATTTCATTATCCAGAACACTCCTATTCTTTAAATGTTTGTTTGTTGTTCCTGCAATTTAAAAATATATACTTTTAATGATATTCAGGTTGAGAGAGAGTTAGAGATATCCAAAGATAGTGTATCAAACACTGTAAGGTGGATATCATATGGACCACGTGCCACCATAGTGAAATACGAGGCATATAACATCAATGGGTATACATTTAGTACGAAAAGTAATGATGGCAAAGTTTATCAGAACAGTGTGGTTAGTGTTGAGGCGGCAGATCTTCACATATCCAAAGAAGTTGCAACCACAAGGAAAGCATTTTATTATGGAGTTTTACAAGAGATATGGGTACTAGATTACCGTTTCAGGCAAATTCCTCTTTTCAAATGTGATTGGGTTAATCACAAAGCTGGTGGGGTCAAACACGATAAGTATCTGGGTTATACATTAGTAGACCTGAATAGTTTAGGCCACAAGGGTGATTCGTTCATATTAGCCTCACAAGCACGACATGTGTTTTATGTGAAAGACCAGTTAGATAAAAGATTGTCTATTGTCTTTAACACACCATCCAAGAATTACAAAGATACATATGACGAAGTCGATGAGGAATTTAGTACAGTCATTCACGAGCACAATCATAACATATTGCCACGTGTAAATAAACGTGACTTGGGTAATGAATCACAAGATGACTACTATCGTACCGACTGTGAAGGTATTGTTATACGAAAATCCAAGTGAAGCATGTCATGCTAAAGCTGTCACACTCTGTTTATGGATTTATGTTTGTCTGCAGAACCTATTTAAGCTTTTGTTTTGCTGCAAATACTCTTGTAAAGGATTTTAATTTATATATTAATTGTTTACTTCAGGTTTGGTTGATGTGTTTGTATATATTGTGTAGTGCTTAAGCTGCCAATGCAGGTGTAGTTAATATGACATAAACATTAACTACACTTGCATTAGGTTAGTTCAAACTTTTTATTTGGTAAAAGATGTGAATTATATTACCAATAAGAGATGATTACAAAAATTATAAAGGAAATGGACATACGATTTAAGTATGACAGATAACACTATTTGATCTAACAAAACTAACCAGCACATACTAACAGAACAAACAATGGTACTAAACCATAACATACAACAGTAATACTTGTATTTATACATTAGCATTCACACAATATCTAATATGAAAACAAAAATCAGAACTCATAAACCAGGTGACACTGTCATTATTTAACACATTCAAATCACTAATACAAAGGCCTTTATAGTACTGTCTTTATGATGTAATTAAAAACATCACTTACTGAAATTTCAGGGGAACATAAACCAGTATCTTCAATCTAAAATAAGCCCCCAACCTCATATCGCTTAGCATATGCAGATCAAAACCTATAAAAAAATGTAAACTAAAACACATATACAGATTTCTATAATTTCCCCTAACTTAAAGTATCATAATCTTTGATGACAGCAAAAGTCCGCCCCCTAATATACATCCCTCTTGAATACATTTCCCCTCTCAGTTCATTATCTGAAACACCCCTTAGCTGGAATAATAAGAATTTGGTAATCTAATGTTAGACTAAATGGTTCATTGCAGAATCATGTATATACTACTAAATGCAATTCCAGATTATACACAACTATATGTATTGCAGGCGTCAATATCCAGCTGATCCAAACAACTTGATTCTAGTGTGCAAAGCATATGGTTAATAACTAATCATCTCCCAATCTAAACAGATACTACTATTGAAATCTAAGCTTTGCACACTAGAATCAAGCATTTTTTTACGGAGTCTTGGTGCTTGGCTAAGCTTATTGACTGAGAATGCAGTTAACAACTTCGTTATTGAATGCTAAAGTCATGACCATTTGAAGAAGCTTATGCATAATAACTTATCATACCCCAACCAAACTAAAACTATTAAGTGAAACAACAAGCAGCTGATAATGGTTCGTTAATAGATATGGCAATCACATGAATATTGAGTAAATGCCAATCACAACAGCAAATAAACAAGCATAATGTATAAAATTAAGAACAGTTTAAGATGACCATAAAATATAACCTTCCATTCCATTAAACGATTCATTACACTTTCATTTCAAGTTAATATAACTATACAAAAGATGCTTAGATTGACATTAAGTTAAAGATTAAAACTTAATAAACTTGGTCATACTAACCAGCTTCATCCGCAAAAAACACAAACATAAGCATAAAACCCCTAACCCATCACACCTAATCTTCTTCACACAACTCCATTATATCAGAATGAACCTTTAGCTCCTTAACACCCTCAGCATTTTCATACTCGAGCTCGGTCAAACGAGATAACTTAACCTCCAACCTAGTCTTATTATCCTTAACCTCCAATAAATGCAAAGGTAATGTGGTACTTTCCAATTATACCAAGACTGTAACGACTCTTTAAGTTAGAAAGTATTTCAGAAGATTTAAGATGGCACGCAACAAGGAGGATAACAGATGGTGTTTTACGTCACCCCGCAGATTCACAGGCATGGCATACTGTTGTGTTATGGACGATAAATGATTACCATGCACTTGGTACATTATGTGGCTGCCTATACAGTGGATTCAAAGGTTGTGTAGTATGTGGGAAAGAAACACACTGTGTTAGACTTTCTGCCTCATCAAGCAAAAGGTTGATGGACAAGTCGATATCTACCATACAACAATCGTCAGAAAGCAAAAGAAGGCGTTTAATGGACAACAAGAATGTCAGCTTGCTTCAATTCCATTGACCGGGGAACAAATATACAACGAGGTACAACATATTGAAAATAAATGGGGAAAAGGAAAATGAACAAACAATAAGACATCTGAATAGCAAGAAGATACGAGAGGCATAGGTGGGAAGATTCAAAAGCAGAAAAGGAAAAAAACAGAAGCGGAGGGTAGTTTGAGCCAAGTAACTGAACCATATTGGAAGAAATTCAACATTTGGTATCGAAAGCTAAAGTATTGGAGGCATAATTATGTATTGACTTCATGCATGTAGAAAAGAATGTTGGTGAGAGTCTAGTTGGAACTTTGCTAAATGTTCCTGGAAAGACAAAAGATGGAGTGAATGCTCGATTAGATCTGCTAGAGTTGGGGATTAAACCAGAATTGTTTGCTAGGCAAGATGAAGAAAAAACAACAATACCTCCAGCAGGTTACACATTAACAAATGCTGAAAAAGACATCTTTTGCGAAACGTTAAGCAACATCAGGGTACCACAAGGCTATTGTTCAAATTTCTCTAGTTTGGTAAACCTAAAGGATAGGAAGCTCATTGGCCTTAAATTGCATGACTATCACATGCTAATGCAAGAGTTTTTGCCCATTGCTATACGTTCAATCATGCACCCACCCACACGATATGCTATTATCATGTTTTTCTTTTTCTTTAAATCTATATGTAGGAAATAAATCAGCTTACAAGAACTAGATAAGCTGCAAGCAGAACTTGTTGTGACACTGTGCCTACTAGAGAAGTTCTTTCCTCCGTCATTTTTTGATATTATGATACACTTGACTGTGCACCTAACTAGGGAGGTAAAATTATGTGGTCCCATATGCTTTCGGTGGATGTATCCCTTCGAAAGATGTATGAAGGTTATTAAAGGACATGTGCGAAACAGAAATAGACCAGAGGGATGCATTGCTGAGGAGACTATCGCGGAAGAAACAATAGAGTTTTTTAGCGAATATCATAAAACCATGAAAACTGTTGGTATCCCACCTGAGAAACATGTAACCAATGAAAATGAGGACGGAGAGCCATTATCGGCCGGCAAATCAAGTGAAGTTTCCGGGGAAGTCTTTCAGAAAGCACATTTGTATGTAATACAGAATACAGATGAACTTGCACCGTATATCGAGTAAGTATTACTAACACATGTCTATTTCATTACTTAAAATGTTCTATAAAAGACATTGTTCTGTTTCAGGCGACACAAGCAATTTTTGAAAACAATACTCCCGGGTAAACGAATAGCATTGCTGGAGAGTGAGCACAGTAAATCTTTTTCTAAGTGGTTACGCGAAGAGGTAAATACTCGTATGTTGTTTATAATTGTTTGTTTGTTGCTAAATAGAAGTGAGTTGAGTTAAAATGTGAAGTGTGTTTTATTGATAACTCCTTAACTGGTGTTTGGGATAAGGTGTATAAACCATTAGGTGTACAATTCACCCAGAAAAAATCATACCTACAAGCTCCAAAACCAATAGTAGTAGTCTATAATAAATAAGCACTTACCAATGATATGCCCAGCAACTTTGTCAGTCATAGAACCTTGCATCATAATTGTTCCTCTTGTATATGACATTAGATAGAGGTCCACCATCACACGATTTCATTATCCGGAACACTCCTATTCTTTAAATGTTTGTTTGTTGTTCTTGTAATTTAAGAATATATACTTTTAATGATATTCAGGTTGAGAGAGAGTTAGAGATATCCAAAGATAGTGTATCAGACACTGTAAGGTGGATATCATATGGACCACGCGCCACCATAGTGAAATACGAGGCATATAACATCAATGGGTATACATTTCGTACGAAAAGTAATGATGGCAAAGTTTACCAGAACAGTGGGGTTAGTGTTGAGGCAGCAGATCTTCACATATCCAAAGAAGTTGCAACCACAAGGAAAGCATTTTATTATGGAGTTTTACAAGAGATATGGGTACTAGATTACCGTTTCAGGCAAATTCCTCTTTTCAAATGTGATTGGGTTAATCACAAAGCTGGTGGGGTCAAACACGATAAGTATCTGGGTTATACATTGGTAGACCTGAATAGTTTAGGCCACAAGGGTGATCCGTTCATATTAGCCTCACAAGCACGACAGGTGTTTTATGTGAAAGACCAGTTAGATAAAAGATTGTCTATTGTCTTTAACACACCATCCAAGAATTACAAAGATACATATGACGAAGTCGATGAGGAATTTAGTACAGTCATTCACGAGCACAATCATAACATATTGCCACGTGTAAATAAACGTGACTTGGGTAATGAATCACAAGATGACTACTATCGTACCGACTGTGAAGGTATTGTTATACGAAAATCCAAGTGAAGCATGTCATGCTAAAGCTGTCACACTCTGTTTATGGATTTATGTTTGTCTGCAGAACCTATTTAAGCTTTTGTTTTGCTGCAAATACTCTTGTAAAGGATTTTAATTTATCTATTAATTGTTTACTTCAGGTTTGGTTGATGTGTTTGTATATATTGTGTCGTGCTTAAGCTGCCAATGCAAGTGTAGTTAATATGACATAAACATTAACTACACTTGCATTAGGTTAGTTCATACTTGTATTTATACATTAGCATTCGCACAATATCTAATATGAAAACAAAACTCAGAACTCATAAACAAGGTGACACTGTCATTATTTAACACATTCAAATCACTAATACAAAGGCCTTTATACTATTGTCTTTATAATGTAATAAAAAACATCACTTACTGAAATTTCAGGGGAGCATAAACCAGTATCTTCAATCTACAATAAGCCCCCAACATCGCTTAGCACATGAAGAATAAAATTATGCCGCAAACATCATCATGTAGATCAAAACCTGTAACAAAATGTAAACTAAAACACTATTGGGATTAAAAGTCTTCTTGATGATGTTGAAGATTAATGTTGTTCAAGTTAGAGTTACTGTTGTTCAAGTAAAGATAGTGTTGTTGATGATCTTCAAGGAAAATATACCAAGTGGTTAGTACTGCTTGTGTAAAAATATTACTACTACAAGTATATAGTTAGTACTGCTAGTGAATATATTACTACTCCTGGGTTTAAGTTACTACTGCCGAGAGACGTTTCATATAACTTTTTGATTAAGGGTTTAAATCATTAACTTGATCAATTTCATACTTACATACTCTCTCTAATCATAAACTCTAACTTAATTTCATTAATCATCATCAAAACCCAGCACCAATGGCACCTCTAACGTTCATTGACACTTATAACATGGTCGCATATCTGTCCAAATCAAATGCTAGTGAAGGGTTTGATCAAATCTTGGATTTTCTCAACACAAGTACAATCAGATATGCTTTAACCGTTAATCCCACCATATATGTGTCATGTATCAAGCAATTTTGGTCTACGGCCAAATTAAAGATAGTAAATGGCGTGGTTCAGTTACAAGCCCTAATTGATGGCAAAAAGGAGTTTGTTTCAGAAGCAATCATAAGAAGAGATCTTCATCTGGAAGATGCTAAAGGGGTTGAATGTCTGCCAAATAATGAGATTTTTGAAGAACTTGCCAGAATGGGGTATGAAAAACCTCCACCAAAGCTGACATTCTACAAGGCCTCCTTTGCACCACAATGGAAGTTTCTAATCCACACCCTTATACAATGCCTTAGTGCCAAGAGGATTGCATGGAACGAATTTAGCAGTACCATGGCCTCTGCTGTCATCTGCCTAGCCTATAACACCTCGTGTTTTAGGTCATTGTATGACATTATGTAATTCACAATTTATTTTTAGGGTTTTATGCGTTTGCTTTTAAATCGTAAT
>BQNB010029052.1:19869-56087 GCA_026074375.1 Tanacetum coccineum
GTCAGGCATACTTTACAAAACTTTGATATCAAAAGTTTTGCATACAATCATTTTATGATATTGTAGGGGGACAGTAGTCACTAAACGTTTTACATGGTACTGTGATGACACAATGGGCAAATACATTCATTTGAAACTTAGATTCATATTTAAACTAATCTATGAACTCACCAACTTTATGTTGACCGTTTTAAGCATGTTTTTCTCAAGTAAATTATATCCTCGGATTTCTTGAAGTGCATTGGAGTCTATACATACAAGCTTTTCATTGTGATGCAATTATGGGACAAATGTTATATTAAATTCAGATTTTTATTAAATCAACAAATGTTATTTTTCAAACGACACCTAGAGGTCGTTCTCTTGTATCTAGCGCTGTGTATTATGAAGTAGCACCCCATGTGGTATTCCGCTGTGTTGTATGATTTTTGGGGGTGTTACAAAAAACCCTAAAAAGCTCTTTTCGTGTATTTAATAAACTATAAGCCATAAGCTGATTTAATAAGCTATTCTATTAAGCTAATCTATCATTTTTATAAGCTTAAAAACAAACTCTAAAAGCTCTAATCCATCGGGTTAAGATTTCAAAACCAAACGTGCCCATTTTGGATTTTTAAACTCATAAGCTCTTTTCATAAGCTACAAGCTCGTAAAACTTATTTATTTTAGCTTATAGTAATAAGCTATAAGCTATAAACATGATTTTAAGATCAAAAATACAAAGATTATAGAATTTGGACTAAAAACGCAAAACATTTCATGCATAGGGGTATATATTGTAACTTTTGAAATTATTAAATTTTCAGGCCAAAAATGTAATTATCCTAAAGTTAAACTTCAGGGGTTTATTTTGCCAAACTCTAAAGTTAAGGGTTTAAATGCTTAAAAATATATATATAAAGGGTTAAAGTGTAAATTAATATATACCAAGGGTATATATTGTCATTTTCATATTCTCAAGGGTATAAAATGTAATATTTTTATATTAATTATAAAAATATATTTAAATATTATAAGACTCGATTTTATTAAAGCCCGACACATTTGTCGTTATCATTCGTCGATCGAAACACTATAAATCAATTATGTTATATATTTAACATAATTCATCATCCACTAGCTTTTGAAGAAACTTAAAATGATAAAATCTTATCATTTAAACTATAACGTATCACGTTACTAGGGAGTTTCATGTGAGGGGATTTCATTTGGGTAGACGTTTTAACGAGTTGTCGGATTTACGATTTAAAGTATCCTAGCTCCTCAAACGTTTACTCCATGACCTCTGGATTATGATAGCCCGAACAGTGATACGATGTTTTCAAAAGTTAATAAACCAAATGAATATTTACATTAAACTTTATGAAATAAAGTTTTAAAATATAAACAATCGATCTAAGACTTGACATATTACCCAGGTTGCATGACGAGGCTGTTTACTTCCATTTGAATTAAAATTCAAATCAATCAACTACCTTATCAAGGTGAGTTCATAGTCTCACATTTAAATCTTTTGAGTGTTTTATAAACCTGCAAGGGAGATATATGCTATAAACCATAAATACAAGTATTTTTCAACTGTATGCTATCCTGATATGTTATTGCCTAAGTTTGCATCCACTGCCAATATTTCTTAATCATGAACCATTAGTCACTTGCGAGTGAACGCGAATATTGTGAATAGATCTATTGGGGGTGACAACTCCCGTTGGTGTACCCGTACATGGGGTAACCAAACGCACTATATTTGAGTACAAAGGGTAGCTTAGGCAGAGTTACCTTTCCTCAAGGAAAGTTGTTCCTTCAAGTCGTTAAATTGACGTCGGATGTTAATGTTTGGTTGCATGAGCTTAGGGCAATAATATTGTTTTCCATGATAATTGTATTCGTTGCAATTATTACTATCATTGACTTGTATTCAACTATTACATTTCAAACCTGTGAATTTCACTCAACCGTTGTGTTGACCCTTTTAGCATGTTTATCTCAGGTAATTGAGCAATCTATGGCACAGAGTGGCATTGGACTTGAGGACGTCCAAACTTGTTATCATTCAAACTTTATGTTTTCATATGTATTTTGGGACCTCCTGTTTGTAAAACTCTGAAATAATATTGAATGATAACTGAATTTTCCAAAACGTCTCTTTTGAGTCGTTTTCTATGATTATGACTGTTAATTCATGAAGTAATACCCCAAATTAGCTTCCGCTGCTATATGTCAAATATGGGGGTGTTACAGATTGGTATCAAGAGCCACAGTTATAGAAAACAAGGTTAAAACCTAAACTATAACTATTTTTCGTCCAAGAAAGTCCTTCGTGCCACTACATTTCCTGAATAGTATATAAAGATACATGACTATTATATAAATAACTTATGTTATTTTCTACTGGGTTGTTTCAGAAATATGTCTTCAAACAATCCCGACTATATCTACCCTATTATCGTCCCATCTGATTTCGATGTTGAGGATGCCTTTTCCTCTACAAACACTCCTGACTATACTCCGGCTTCACTGGACTATTCCTCAGCCTCACCGGGAAACACCTCTTCTGATCCTTCAGATGATTTATCTAAGTATCTTTTGGCCTCGTTAGCCATCTCACCTTTCCATGATGATCCGTATATGAAGGTCATGCATGCATATAATGCTACTAGTAATGAATCACCTATTCCACCACCATGAGCTCCTATTGCTCCACCAACTGTTTTGCTTCCATCTCTAGTGTTCCCACTATCACCAATGTTTGATCCCCAAGATGTCTTTCTTCTTGAAGAGATATTACCACCTCAGAAACGAGCCCGTTTCCTATCATCCTCCTCTGATCTTTCTGCCCAACCTCAAGCATTTAAGATTGGAGAGAATTATCATGGCGCTCCAGTCACGTCATACACACGCTATGAAGAACAGATCGATACTATTTTGAATCACTTAGATGAGCTCCATCTTGAGCACATTGAGCACATGGAAGATAAGATAGAAGGTCTTGGTAATGGTCGAGTAATCATACAACGAGATTTTGACCAACTAGAAACCAAACTTCAAGAAGCTGGTACTCAGATTTCTGGATTTCAAAGAGAGCAAATAAGGCATGACGACGAGATTGTTCTTGCTCGCGTCAAGACTTCTACTCTAGAGATACTCATCGAGGATATCCAGGTTCGCTATCGAGCATATATGAAGAGTCTTTTGGACAAGATCCATGAGCTCAAGAAACATAAGGGAGGACCACCAGGCTACTAGACTAGATCCTTGTCATTTACAGCTTTTTAGAATCCAACCACTAGATGTGTGGCATAAATAATGACACTTGTCAAATTTTGACTATGTAAAATATGTAGACAAGTTGTTTATGACTTAATACAATGGTGATTCTATTATACCTCACTGTTTCATGATATCGATTTATGTATGTCATGGTTGTCTATCCTTTATTCTGTAGTGTGATAACTCGTTATGGATCATACTAAAACCACTAGGAAGTGAATCAGTCCCCAAGAAACCTAATGAGTTAGATGCTTGTTAGAGTGTCCATTCCAAAAAATTTCCGTTATATCCTGCAACATAATATCAAAGAATGTGTATTTCTTTGTTAGAACTTGTATCAAATAAATCATTGTCAAAATTTCCATACATTATACAAATGACTTGTGATATCATTCTTATTTTGTGTTGTCTTGTAAATGTTGATAGAATGGCTCCCAAGAGGACATCAACATCTGCAACACCACCCATGACTCATGCCGCCATCAGGAAACTAGTTGCTGAGAGTGTTGCCGCAGCTCTGGAAGCACAAGCTGCTACCATGGCAAATACTAACAATGCCAATAGGAACACCAGATCAAGAGAAACTCCTATAGCAACAAAATGTAGCTACAAAGAGTTTATGAGCTGCCAACCTTTCAATTTGAAGGGTACGGAAGGCGCTGTTGGCCTCATCCACTGGTTTGAGCGAACTGAATCGGTATTTCTTCGCAGCAACTATACCGAGGAATGCAAAGTGAAATTTTCTACTGGTACTCTAACTAAAGAAGCTTTGTACTAGTGTAATTCATTCGCCTAGCCTATTGGAATAGAGGAAGCCTACAAGATCACCTGGTCTGGATTTAAAAAGCTCTTAATAAAGAAATATTATCCCCGAATTGAGGTCAAGAAAATGGAATATGAGTTTTACAATATGACTGTAAAAGGAAATGATCTCAAGACTTACGTTAGAAGATTCCAGGAATTGGCAGTTTTATGCCCAACTATGGTGCCAAATTTTGAGAAACTCATGGAAGTCTTCATCGGGGGATTACCCAGAATTATTGAAGGAAATGTTACCGCTTCAAAGCCTCAAACTTTGGAGGAAGCCATTACCATAACTCAAAGGTTAATGGATCAGGTAACAAAGCATAATTCTGTGCAAGGAACCAATGATCACAAATGAAAGTTTGATGATAGAAGAACCTTCACCAACAACAACTACCAAAATAACCATAACAACAATAACAACCGCAACAATGATCACCACCAATAACCTAATAGAAGGCAAGAAACTATCAAGGCTTATGCTGTCACCCCAACTGAGAACAATAGGTATGTTAAAAGCCTTCCATTATGTAAAAGATGCTCCCTGCATCATACAGGACCTTGCATTGTTAAGTGTCAGACTTACAACAAGGTGGGTCATCTGACCAGGAACTACAAAAACAAACGGCTAGCCACTGGAAGCAACCTACAATGAGTATCCGTAACATGTCATGCCAGCGGAGAAAAAGGACATTACAGCAATCAGTGCCCAAAGGCAAACAACAATGCCCATGGAAAAGCATACTTGCTAAGGGACAAGAACGCTCACCAAAACCCGAATGTAGTCACGGGTACGTTCCTTCTAAACCAACATCTAGCTAGAGTATTATTTGATTCAGGAGCCGATAAAAGTTTTGTATCCATTATTCTTGCTTCTATGCTTAAAATCCCACCAATTACACTAGATACAAACTAACGACATTGAAATGGCCAATGGAAACCTAGTAGGCATAATACCGTTATCAAGGGTTGCAATCTATTTTGTTAAAACAACGTCAAAAATTGAATTCATGCCAATTATAACTTGGTATTTTCGACTTCGTCTTTGGTAGCATTGGTTAATTCCAAGTATCTTGACTAGAATTACTGTGACAAGAAGTCGTCCAAATCCCCCCAATGACGGTGAAACTTTGATTCATACGAGGTGATCGAAGTTAATGCCGACTAAACCTTAGTCATGTATAAACCGAAATATATTATATCCATAGGATATCAAGTTTTCATATCCCAAGTAATGGGGAAAAAGTCAGATGAAAAACGACTGGAAGATATACAGGTAGTCAGAGAATTTCTAGAAGTTTTTCCTGAAAATCTACCCGGCCTTCCTCTGGTTCGCCAAGTAGAATTCAAATCGATTTAATGCCAGGAGCGGAACCAGTAGCCCGAGCACCTTACAGATTAGCTCCTTTAGAAATCCAAGAACTTTCTGACCAACTACAAGAGTTAGCAGACCGAGGTTTTATCCAAACAAGTACTTTGCCCTAGGGAGCTCCCGTCTTATTTGTTAAAAAGAAAGACGGATCTTTCAGAATGTGTATCGATTACCAAGAGATGAAAAAACTCACCGTAAAGAATCATTACCTATTACCCAGGATCGATGACTTATTCGACCAACTTCAAGGTTCAAGTGTTTACTCAAAAATCGAATTAAGATCAGGCTATCATCAATTGAGAGTCAGGGATGAAGATATTCCCGAGGCTGCTTTCAGAACGCGGTACAGGCACTATGAATTCCAAGTAATGCCATTTGGTTTAACCAACACGCCTGCTGTGTTCATGGATCTCATGAATCGTGTGTGTAAACCATACTTGGATAAATTTGTGATAGTGTTCATTGATGATATTCTTATCTACTCCTGTAACAAGGAAGAACACACAGGTCACCTGAGAATAATCCTGGAATTACTCAAAAAGGAGAAAATTTGTATGCCAGTTCTCCATATATGATTTTGGATCAGTATAGTCTAATTTCTTGGCACATAATTGACAGTCAAGGAATTCACATTGACCCTGCCAAGATTGAAGCAGTTAAGAATTGGGCATCTCCTACCACACCCACAGAAATACGCCAATTCTTAGGACTAGCCGGCTACTATCAGAGATTTATCAAAGATTTTTCGAAGATTGCAAAGTCTTTGACTGAATTAACCTAGAAAAACAAGAAGTATATCTAGGGAGAAAATCAAGAGTCAGCTTTCCACCTGTTAAAATAGAAATTGTATGAAGCTCTAATCTTAGCATTACCAGAAGGAAACAATGATTTTGTCGTTTACTATGATGTATCACATCAAGGTCTGGAAGTAGTGTTAATGCAAAGAGAAAAATTTATTGCATATGCATCCCGACAACCCAAGCCTCGTGAAGAGAACTTGTAACACCCCAATTTTTTACATATAGCAGGCGGAAAGATAATCTGGGGTATTACTTCATGGATCAACAGACATAATCATAGAAAAAATCTAATAATGAGTGTTTGGAAATTTTGTTATCATTTATTTATTCATCAGTGTTTTTACAAAAAGAGGTCCCAAAATGTAGAAACATAAAGTTTGAATGATAACAATTTAGCCATCTTAAAGTCCGTGCCACTTCGTGCCATAGATTGCTCAATTACCTAAGATAAACATGCTAAAATGGTCAACACAATGGTTGAGTCGAAATCATAGGTTTATGATATAGTTGAATACAAGTCATCATAGACAGTGGGTTACGTTGTTTATTCACCATAGATAGTAATATTTCAATGAGTTCAATTATCATAGAAAAACAGTTTATTGCCCTAAGCTAATTACATTTAATACGTTAATACGGAAAATCACCATAGTGATATTTGGCTGACGAAGAAATGTCCCTGTGGAAAGGTATCATGCCAGGTTAACCATTAAGTCAATTATAGTGTGTTTGGTGACCCATGAACGGGTTCACCAACGGAGTCGTCACCCCAATAGATCTTCCACATTATTTGCGTTTATCTCAAAGTAATTAATGTTTCATGATATGCAAATAGTAGCAATGAAACAGTTACTTAGGCAATAATTATATTGGATAGATACAGTGGAAAAACACTTGCATTCATGATTTAAGCATGTATCCCCCTCACGGGTTTTATAGAGTATTCAAAAAGATTTTAAAAGCGAGGCTACAAATCACCTGTAGTAGGGAATCTGATGATGACAAAAGTATTGAAATGAAAGTAAACGGCCTCGACACGTAACCGGAGGGTAATATGTCAATTCTTAGTGTGATTGTTTTATGTTTTTCAAAATCTTTATAAAGTTTAAAACATACACTTATTTGATGTATTATTTATGGAAATATTGTATCATTGTTCGGGCTATCATAATTCAGAGGTCATGCAGTAAACGTTTGAGGAGCAAGACACTTTAAATCGTAAATCCAACAAATAATCAAAAATGTATATCATAATGAAATTCCTCACATGAAAGTTCCTATAACGTGATCGATAAGATTTTGCCCATGGAAGAGCATACTTGCAAAGGGACAAGAATGCTCACCGAGACCCGAATGTAGTCACGGGTACGTTCCTTCTAAACCGACATTTAGCTAGAGTATTATTTGATTCAGGAGCCGATAAAAGTTTTGTATCCATATCTCTTGCTTCTATGCTTAAAATCCCACCAATTATACTAGATACCACCTACGATATTGAAATGGCCAATGGAAACCTAGTAGGCACTAAAACCGTTATCAAGGGTTGCACTCAGATTTTGTTAAACCAACCTTTCAAAATTGATCTCATGCCAATTAAACTTGGTATTTTCGACATCGTCATTGGTATGGATTGGTTATCCAAGTATCATGCTAGAATTACCTATGACGAGAAAGTCGTCCACATCCTAATCGACGGTGAAACTTTGATCATACGAGGCGATCGAAGTAATACCCGACTAAACCTCATGTCCTGTATTAAAACCGAAAGATATATATCCATAGAATATCAAGTTTTCATATCCCAAGTAATGGGGAAAAATTCAGATGAAAAACGACTGGAAGATATACCGGTAGTCAAAGAATTTCCAAAAGTTTTTCCTGAAAATCTACCCGGCCTTCCTCTGGTTCACCAAGTAGAATTCAAATCGATTTATTACCAGGAGCGACACCAGTAGCCCGAGCACCTTACAGATTAGCTCCTTTAGAAATGCAAGAACTTTCTGACCAACTACAAGAGTTAGCAGATCGAGGTTTTATCCAACTGAGTACTTTGCCCTAGGGAGCTCCCGTCTTATTTGTTAAAAAGAAAGACGGATCTTTCAGAATGTGTATCGATTACCAAGAGCTGAATAAACTCACTGTAAAGAATCGTTACCCATTACCCAGGATCGATGACTTATTCGACCAACTTCAAGGTTCGAGTGTTTACTCAAAAATTGACTTAAGATCAGGCTATCATCAACTGAGAGTCAGGGATGAAGATATTCCCGAGACTGCTTTTAGAACGCGGTACGGGCACTATGAATTCCAAGTAATGCCATTTGGTTTAACCAACGCGCCTGCTGTGTTCATGGATCTCATGAACCGTGTGTATAAACCATACTTGGATAAATTTGTGATAGTGTTCATTGATGATATTCTTATCTACTCCCGCAAGAAAGAAGAACACGCAGATCACCTAAGAATAATCCTGGATTTACTCAAAAAGGAGAAATTGTATGCCAAGTTCTCAAAATATGATTTTTGGATTAGTATCGTCTAATTTCTTAGGCACGTAATTGATAGTCAAGGAATTCACGTTGACCCGACCAAGATTGAAGCAGTTAAGAATTGGGCATCTCCTACCACACCTACAAAAGTACGCCAATTCTTAGGACTAGCCGGCTATTATCGGAGATTTATCAATGATTTTTCGAAGATTGTGAAGTCTTTGACTGAATTAACCTAGAAAAACAAGAAGTATATCTGGGGAGAAAACCAAGAGTCAGCTTTTCAGCTATTAAAGCAAAAATTGTATGAAGCTCCAATCTTAGCATTACCAGAAGGAAACGATGACTTTGTCATTTACTGTGATGCATCGCAACAAGGTCTGGGAGCAGTGTTAATGCAAAGAGAAAAAGTTAATGCGCATGCATCTCGACAACTCAAGCCTCATGAAGAGAACTTGTAACACCCCCATTTTTAACATATAGCAGCGGAAGCTAATCTGGGATATTACTTCATGGATCAACAGACATAATCATAGAAAACAACTCATAAAGAGATGTTTTGGAAAATTTTGTTATTATTTATTTATTCATCAGAGTTTTTACAAAAAGAGGTCCCAAAATAGAGAAAAATAAAGTTTGAATGATAACAATTTAGCCATATTCAAGTCCGTGCCACTTCGTGTCATAAGTTGCTCAATTAACTAAGATAAACATGCTAAAAAGGTCAACACAATGGTTGAGTGAAATTCATAGGTTTATGATAAATAGTTAAATACAAGTCATCATAGACAGTGGGTTACGTTGTTATATACCCATAAATAGTAATAATTTCAACGAGTTCAATTATCATAGAAAACAGTATTATTACCCTAAGCTCATGACATCAATACGTTAATATGGAAATCACCGTAGTGACATTGGTTGAGGAACAAATGTCCCTGTTGAAAGGTAACATGCCAAGGTTACCCATTAAGTCAAATATAATGCGTTTGGTTACCCCATGAACGGGTACACCAACGGGAGTCGTCACCCCCAATAGATCTATCCACAATATTTGCGTTTACTCACAAGTAATTAATGTTTCATGATATGAAAATAGTGGCACTGAAAGGTACTTAGGCAATAATATATCTGGATAGCATACAGTTGGAAAAACACTTGCATTCATGGTTTAAGCATGTATCCCCCTCATGGGTTTATAAAGTATTCAAAAGATTTAAAAGCGAGGCTACGAACTCACCTTAGTAGGGAAATCTAATTGATGGAAAAAGTATATGAAATGAAAGTAACGGCCTCGACACGTAACCTGAGGGTAATATGTCAAGTCTTAGTGTGATTGTTTATGTTTTCAAAACTTTATAAAGTTTAACATACATCTTACTTTGATTTATTAATTTATGGAAATATTGTATCACTGTTCGGGCTATCATAATTCAGAGGTCATGCAGTAAACGTTTGAGGAGCTAGGACACTTTAAATCGTAAATCCAGCAAACTCATCAAAACGTATACTCAAATGAAACCCCTCACATGAAATTCCCTAGTAACGTGATACGATAAGATTTTAAGTTTCTTCAAAAGCTAGTCGATGATAAGTTACGTTAAATATATAACGTAATTGTTTTATAATGCGTCGATCGATGATTAATAACGACAAATGTGTCAGGTTTTAATAAAATCGAGTCTTATAATATTTATATATATATTTATAATTGATACAAAAATATTTCATTTTATATTTTTAAGAATACAAAAATAATAATATATACCCTTGGTATATATTAATTTACAACATTAATCCTTTTTATATATATAATTTTATATAAATTAATCCTTTAACTTTGAAAATTGGCAAAACAGCCCCTTGGGGTTTTAAGTTTAGGATAATTACATTTTCAGCCCCTTTAGTTTATAAATTCAGAAGTTTACAATATATACCCTTGTGCATGAAAATATTTGCAATTTTAGTCCAAAACTCATAATAATTGTATTTTTAATATAGAAACTAATTTGCAGGTTATAGCTTTTTATGATAAGCTAAAATAAGTTAAGTTTGTGAGCTTATAGCTTATAGAATGAGTTTGTAAACTAGAAAGATCAAAATGGGCATGTTTGGTTTAGGAAAACCAAAACGCATGGGTTTGTGGTTCAAGGGCTTAAACAAGAGTTTACATAGGATCTAACAAAGCTTATGAAAGTTATAAAACAAGTCAAGAGTTTATTGAAAGTGTTATGAGCTTATTTAAACTTGAAATGAGTCGAAAATGATGGAAATGGGTCGAATGACTTGAAATAGGTCAAACACTCTTTGGAGATGAATCAAGGACCTTTTTTCTCTTATTTCTTGGCTTCTACTTGTTGAGTTCTTCCTTTCTTCTCTTTTATGGCTTGGTTAGATCATCATTTTGAAGTTGTTTTGAGTTTGAATGGTGAATGATGAATGAATGTATGTATGTGTGTATTTATCGTGTAGAAGAGAAGTAATGGCCAAGTTTTAAAGTGGAGTAGTGGCCAAGCTACTTGGAGTGGTGGCCAAGATATTGGAGTGGTGCCCAAGGGTCTTGAGTGGTGGCCAAGTGTCTTGCTTGGGGCTCAAGGGTTGAATTTTTTATGAAAGGGCATGACTGTTTTTGGACAGCCAATATTAGTCTCGGTAAAATGGTTGTCATTTACAAACCGTAACTCCGATGAAGCTCAAACCAGTGAGCATGGTTAGATATTTGACTCCTCTACAAATTTTAGTTTTACATATTTAGGGGTTACTATACAAAATTCTAGAGATAATAGCCGTTTACTATAGGTGTGCAAAATATGCGCACCTTTGCCATTTTGGCTATCCGACATTGAATCGGGTTGAGTCAACCGGAAAAATGATCACAAGACATAGGGCTACAACCTAGTATTTTTTCTTAATACCTAAAGTCTACTGATTTTGCCCAGATTCTATGTTTTATCACGGATCAGATTCTGAATCTATAATTATGAACTAGTTTAAGTGGTATCGGGTTTGCTAGGGTTTTCGGGTTAGGGTTTTGGTTTAGGACGAGTGTGGAATGGTGTTTGGAGGAAAAAAATATGTTTAAAAATTGTGCTTAGAAGACTTGTACTCTAGGCTAGAAAGGTGGTACTAAATGCCTTGTAGAATTTAGAGGGAAATGAGCTCATTTGAATATCATGCATAATCGACTTGTACTTTAAGCTTTAAGGTGTCGTACCATGATTTAGGAGGGAAAACATATTTGAATTTATGCTTATGAATACTTGTACATATGCATCATAAGCTTGTTTATTCGTTTTGTATGTATACATTACATGTAGTTAGGGTTTTGGTATAAACGTTAACGGATAAAGTTCATTTAGTAATAATGTTATTAAAATTATGTTAAATAGATAACGTACATGATATAGAGGATATTAGAATATTAACTTGACATAAGGCGTTTACTTGATATAAACGTAGATAGAATTGGCATAGCTAGTTGCGTGAGCTCGTTTACTATAGAAATGTAAACTATGTTACATAATGGAATAAAGCAAAAAAAATTCTCGTGAAAAAGTAGTATTTAAGATAATATAAGTGGAAATTACAGTGATGAAAATTTTGGGTTGTTTCATTCCCCCAACCTTACAGAAATCTCGTCCCGGGATTTAGTTGAGTGATAGAGTGATATTTGGAAACTGAAGTTCTTAACTTCTACAGTTTCTGGTCTGATGGCCTACTTTCTTACAATTCTGATAACTGACAGTGCAAGGTCCTGTGTGATGCAGTATATACTTCCTACACAGGGGATAAGGTCCATTATATCCATGGTTTCCATAAGTCCTGAAGGTTTCCTACCTTCCATTTTACTGCTGGTGGTAATCATTGTTATGGTTTTTATTGTTGTTATTATGGTTATTTTGGTAGTTGTTGTTGCGATCATTGGGGTAGTTATTGTTGTCACGATTATTGGGGTAGTTGTTGTTGTCATGATTATTGGGGTAGTTGGTGTTGTTGTTGTTTCTTCTATCATTAAACTTTCGTTTGTGATTATTGGTTCCTTGCTCAGCATTATGCTTTTTTACCTGATCCATTAACCTCTGGGTTATGGTAATGGCTTCCTCCAAAGTTTGAGGCTTTAAAGCGGTAACATTTCCTTTAATACTTCTGGGTAATCCCCCGATGAAAGCTTTCATAATTTCTCAGTGTTTGGTACCATATTTGGACATAAGACTGCTAATTCCTGGAATCTTCTAGCATAAGTCTTGAGATCGTTTCCTTTCACAACCAAGTTGTAAAATTCGTCTTTCATTTTCTTGACTTCAGTTCGAGGGCAATACTTATTGGTCAAGAGCCTTTTCAATTTAGTCCAGGCTATCTTATTGGCTTGCTCTATTCCAATAGGTTTGGCATAAGAATTCCACTAGGAGAAGGCATCCTCGGTGAGAGTACTAGTAGCAAATTTTACTTTGTAGTCCTCGGTACAGTTGCTACCAGAAAATACCGATTCTGCTCGTTCAAACCAATGAATGAGACAAACAGCTCCTTCTGTACCATTGAAGTAGAAAGGTTGGCAACTCATAAACTCTTTGTAAGTACATTTTTTTGCTACAGGAGTTTCTTTTGGTCTAGTATTCCTATTTGGATTGTCAGTACTTGCCATGGTTTCAGCTTGTGCTTCCAAAGCAGCAGCAATACTATCAGCAACTAGTTGCCAGATGGCATCCTGAGTCATAGCTGGTGCTGCAGATGTTGATGTTCTCTTAGGAGGCATCTATCAACATATACAAGACAACACATAATAAGAATCCATAAAATGATATAGTCATATCACAAGTTAAGGTATGAAAATTATAATACAAAGACTTATGATCATTCTTTGATATTACATTGCAGGATATAACGGAAAATTTTGGAATCTAAGACTTCCAGAGATGAACACTCTAACAAGCATCTGACTCATTAGGTTTCTCGGGGACTGGTTCACTTCCTAGTGGTTGCGGTATGATCCATAATGAGTTATCTAAGATAGACTTATCAAAGGGATAGTCTGGTGGTGGTGTAGTTGACCTAAACGGTGATGAAGATCCTACTGATGAAGATGGAGATATTGGAATGGGTGATTCAACAGGTGTCTCAACGTCTTTAGGTGGTGAAATCTTCTCGGGAGGAAAGAAATGTCGGGAAATCAAACATTGGTGATAGTGATAACACTAGAGATGGAGGCAAAATAGTCGGTGGAGCAATAGGAGCTTGTGGTAATTCATTATCAGTAGCATCATATGCTTGCATGACCTTCATATATGGGTCATCATAAAAAGGTGAGAGGGCTAGTGAGGCTAAAAGATCCTTTAGTTAAATCATCTGAAAAGTTAGGAGAGGTGTTTCCCGGTGAGGCTGGGAAATAGTCCGGTGAAGCCGGGATATAGTCAGGAGAGTGTGTAGAGGAAAAAGTATCCTCAACATCGGAATCAGATAGGATAATAATAGGTTGGGGGAAAGACATGACTATATAACAACCCAGTGGAAATAACATAAGTTATTTATATATAATATAATAGTAGTGTATTATCTGCCATGGAAATTTCTTACACATACTATTCTGGAAACTGTAGTGGCACGGAGGACTTTCTTGGATGGAAAAAAGTAGTTATAGTTTAGGTTTTACCCTTGTTCTCTATAACCATGAGCTCTGATACCAATCTGTAACACCCCCATTTTTGACATATAGCAGCGGAAGCTAATCTGGGGTATTACTTCATGGATCAACAGACATAATCATAGAAAACGACTCATAAAGAGACGTTTTGGAAAATTTTGTTATCATTTATTTATTCATCAGAGTTTTTACAAAAAGAGGTCCCAAAATCTAGAAACATAAAGTTTGAATGATAACAATTTAGCCATCTTCAAGTCCGTGCCACTTCGTGCCATAAGTTGCTCAATTACCTAAGATAAACATGCTAAAAAGGTCAACACAATGGTTGAGTAAAATTCATAGGTTTATGATAAATAGTTGAATACAAGTCATCATAGACAGTGGGTTACGTTGTTATACACCCATAGATAGTAATAATTACAATGAGTACAATTATCATAGAAAACAATATTATTGCCCTAAGCTCATGACATCAATACGTTAACATGGAAATCACCGTAGTGACATTGGTTGAGGAACAAATGTCCCTGTGGAAAGGTAACTTGCCAAGGTTACCCATTAAGTCAAATATAGTGCGTTTGGTTACCCCATGAACGGGTATACCAACGGGAGTCGTCACCCCCAATAGATCTATCCACAATATTTGCGTTTACTCGCAAGTAATTAATGTTTCATGATATGGAAATAGTGGCACTGGAAGGTACTTAGGCAATAATATATCTGGATAGCATACAGTTGGAAAAACACTTGCATTCATGGTTTAAGCATGTATCCCCCTCGCGGGTTTATAAAACATTCAAAAGATTGAAATGCGAGGCTATGAACTCACCTTAACAGGGAAATCTGATTGATGGCAAAAGTATATGAAATGAAAGTAACGGCCTCGTCACGTAACCTGAGGGTAATATGTCAAGTCTTAGTGTGATTGTTTATGTTTTCAAAACTTTATAAAGTTTAACATACATCTTACTTTGATTTATTAATTTATGGAAATATTGTATCACTGTTCGGGCTATCATAATTCAGAGGTCATGTAGTAAACGTTTGAGGAGCTAGGACACTTTAAATCGTAAATCCAGCAAACTCATCAAAACGTATACTCAAATGAAACCCCTCACATGAAATTCCCTAGTAACGTGATACGATAAGATTTTAAGTTTCTTCAAAAGCTAGTCGATGATAAGTTACGTTAAATATGTAATTGTTTTATAATGCGTCGATAGATAATTAATAACGACAAATGTGTCAGGTTTTAATAAAATCAAGTCTTATAATATTTATATATATTTTTATAATTTATACAAAAATATTAGATTTTATATTTTTAAGAATACAAAAATGGCAATATATACCATTGTGCATGAAAATATTTACAATTTTAGTCCAAAATTTATAATCTTGATATTTTTCAATATAGAAAGTAAATTGCAGGTTATAGCTTATTACTATAAGCTAAAATAAGTTAGAATAAATAAGTTTTACGAGCTTATAGCTTATCAAAAGAGCTTATGAAATAGAAAGATCAAAATGGGCACGTTTGGTTTAGGAAAACCAAAACGCATGGGTTTGTGGTTCAAGGGCTTAAACAAGAGTTTATATAGGATCTAACAAAACTTATGAAAGTTCTAAAACAATGCAAGAGATTATTGAACGAGTTATGAGCTTACTTGAACTTGAAATGAGTCGAAAATGGTGGAAATGGGTCGAATGACTTGAAATGGGTCGAACACTCTTTGGAGATGAATCAAGGACCTCTTTTCTCTTATTTCTTGGCTTCTACTTGCTGAGTTCTTCATTTCTTCTCTTCTATGGTTTGGTTAGATCATCATTTTGAAGTGGTTTTGAGTTTAAATGGCGAATGATGAATGAATGTATGTATGCATGTATTTATAGTGTAGAAGAGAAGTAATGGCCAAGTTTTTGGAGTGGAGTAGTGGCCAAGCTACTTGGAGTGGTGGCCAAGATGTTGGAGTGGTGCCCAAGGGTCTTGAGTGGTGGCCAAGGGTCTTGCTTGGGGCTCAAGGGTCGAATTTTTAATGAAAGGGCATGGCTGTTTTTGGACAGCCAATATTAGTCTCGGTAAAATGGTTGCCATTTACAAACCGTAACTCCGATGAAGCTCAAACCAGTGAGCATGGTTAGATATTTGAGTCCTCTACAACTTTTAGTTTTACATATTTAGGGGTTACTATACAAAAATCTAGAGATAATAGCCGTTTACTACAGGTGTGCAGAATCTGCGCACCTTTGCCATTTCGGCTATAACTAATTCATCCGACATTGAATCGGGTCGAGTCAACCGGTGGGTTTAAAATGGGTAGAAATAGAGGGAAAAGTGTATTGGGTTTATGGCTGTTTTTGGACAGCCAACATCAGTCCCGGTAAAATGTGACTGCCATTTACAAACCGTAACTCCGATGAAGCTCAAACTAGTGAGCATGGTTATATATTTGAGTCCTCTACAAATTTTAGTTTAGGGGTTACTATACAAAAATTTAGAGATAATAGCCATTTACTACAGGTGTGCAGAATCGGCGCACCTTTGCCACTTCGGCTATAACTAATTCATCCGATATCGAATCGGGTTGAGTCCACCGGAAAAATGATCACAAGACATAAGGCTACAACCTAGTATTTTTACTTAATATCCAAAACCTATTGATTTTTCTCAGATCCTATGTCTTATCAACCGATCATATTTCTTGAAAACTATGAATTAGTTTAAGGGGGTAACGGGTTTGCTATGGTTTTATGATTTTAGTTTAGGGTTAGATGAATTAGGATTTTAGGATTAGGGTTTAGAAGTTGTGCATTGAGTGTTTGTACCTTGTGTTAAAGTGGCGGTAAGATATAAACATGATTTAGGGGGTAAAACGACCTAGTTTGTATTTCATGCACAATTGACTTGTACATTGGGCTTTAGAAAGTTGTAACTTGATTTAGGAGGGAAAATATATTCAAATGTTTTGCATTGATACTTGTATACATGCTTTAAAGGCTTGTACATTCATTTTATATGTATGCATTACATATAATTAGGGTTTTGATGTAAACGTTAACGTTTAATGCTTGTTTTGAGATAACGCTTTGAAAAGTACGTTTAAATGAATAATGTACTTGGTAAAAATGATATTAAAATATTGACTTGACATATTAGGAGGTTTACATGATATAGATATAGATGGCATAGATAGGTTGTGTGAACTCGTTTAGTTTGCTATGTAAATAATGTAACATAATAGAATGTAATAAAGTGAAAAATTTCCTCGTACAAAGGTGATCATATAATAAGTAGATATTTCATTGATTAAAATTTCGGGTTGTTATAGCGATACTTTCAACATGACCTTATCTCCTACTTGAAACTCAAGGGGTTTCCTTCTCATGTCGGCATAACTCTTTTGACGATCACGGGCAGCTTGAATACGGCTCTTGATTTGAACTATTTTCTCAGTGGTCTAATGGATGATCTCTGGGCCAGTGAGCTGACTATCTCTAACTTTAGCTCAGCAGACAGGTGATCAACATTTTCGCCCATACAGCGCCTTAAATGGAGTAGCCTTAATGCTGGTATGGTAACTGTTGTTGTATGAAAATTCTACCAACGATAAGTGTCTATCCCAACCTTTTCTAAAGTCGAGTACACAGGCATGTAACATGTACTCCAACATCTAAATGGTTCTCTTACTCTGACCATCGGTCTCTGGATGGTAAGTTTATTATCGCATATCAATCAAGTACATTACTGCTTTATTAAGGGATCTTCTAAAAATGTCGACGTATATTCCCATCACGTTCAGGAGATGATCGAAAATGGAACCGCACAATTCCTTGAGATTACTTCCTTTAAGTATTGTCTCATCAACTTCTCCAACGTGTAATCTTCTCACATAGGCAAGAAATGAGCAGACTTAGTGAGACGATCAACGATTACCCATATTGTGTCTTGACCAGTTGTCGTCCTTGGCAATTTAGTCACAAAGTCTATTGTTATATTCTCCCATTTCCATTATGGGTTCTCTGGTTGAACCAACAAACCAGACGGTTTCTGATACTCTATCTTAACCTTAGCACACGTTAAACACTTGCTGACATAGGTGGCAATTTCTGCTTTCATATTAGGCCACCAATACAACTTCTTTATGTCTTGGTACATCTTATCCGATCCAGCATGGATGGAATACTTTGACTTATGAGACTCATGCATAATCAAAGCCCTCAAATCACCAAAACACGGAATCCAACTTTGATTGTTCAAACATAATGTTTCGTCAACACGAGGTTCTAACTTGTTAATCATGTTATGCAGATCTTCGTTGATGAAGTTCTATTCCTTCCTGACTTCTGATTGAGCACTCAAAATCTGCTTCGGAAGGTCTAAACTAATATTCATAACTAAGGCCCGAACTCGTAGCGGCTTCCTTCTTTCCTTTCGACTTAGGGCATCAACCACCACGTTCTCCTTTCCTGGATGATATCGAATCTCACAGTCGTAATCGCTTAACAACTTTAACCATCATCGTTGTCTCATGTTCAACTCCTTCTGATCGAGAATGTTCTGCAAACTCTTGTGATCAGTAAACACGATGCACTTTATACCATACAGATAGTGTCTCCACATCTTCAAGGCAAACACTACTGCACCAAGCTCTAGGTCGTGTGTGGTATAGTTCTTTTCATGAACCTTGAGATGGCGGGATGCGTAAGCTATGACCTTATCCCTTTGCATCAAAACCGCACCCAACCCTTTATGCGAGGCATCACAATATACCACGAAGTTCTCACTTCCCTCAGGTAAAGCCAAAATCGACGCACTACACAATTTCTGCTTCAACAGCTGAAATGCAGCTTCTGCCTTTTCTCCCCAATCAAACTTCACGCTTTTCTGAGTCAATTTTTTCATAGGCCTAGCGATCTTTGAAAACCCTTCGATAAATCGTCCGGTTATAATAACCGACCAAGCTAGGAAACTCTTAACGGAATCACTAGTTAGTTGTCTTGGTTGACGCCTAATCCTTGATAGACACAATCTTAGCGGGATCAACGTGAATGCCTTCACTATCAATCACGTGACTGAGAAATTGTACCTTCGACAGCCAAAACTTACACTTCAAAAACTTGGCGTACAACTCTTCCTTCTTAAGTAACCTCAGAATTAACTTAAGGTGTCCTTCATGATCCTTTCTGCTCTTGGAATAAATCAAAATATCATCGATGAATACAATCATGAATCTATCCAGATACGGTTTGCACACCCTATTCATCAAATCCATGAATACTGCCGGTGTGTTAGTCAACCCGAACGGCATTACTTGGAACTCGTAGTGACCATAGCGAGTCCTAAATGCGGTCTTTAGAATGTCTTCCTCTCAAACTCAGAGTCGATGATAACCAAATCTCAGGTTGATCTTAGAGTAGACTCTTGATCCTTGAAGTTGATCAAACAAATCATTGATTCTTAGAATTGGGTATTGGTTCTTCATAGTAAGTCTGTTTAGTTCACGGTAGTCGATACACATCCGAAAATATCCATCTTTCTTTTTGACAAACAAAACCAGAGCTCCCCAGGGTGAGGAACTGGGTCTTATAAATCCTTTTTTAGAAAGTTCTTGTAACTGAGTGGATAACTCTTGCAGTTCGGCTGGTGCTAATCGGTATAAGGCTCGTGCTACAGGTGCAGCACCAGGGACTAAGTTGATTTGAAATTCAACTAGTCGAGCAGGCGGTAGCCCAGTCAAGTATTCTGGAAAGACTTCCAGAAATTCCTGTACGATCAGCACGTCTTCAAGCCGCTTCTTCTTTGACTGGTCCTTAGTCATCTTAGGCGTAACTTGGGCTAGATATACTTGACATCCTTTTTGTATATAATTTTAGGTTTTCGTACACGATATGATATTCAGCTTCGACCTACTTCCGTTGTCATAATTGTCACCTCAGATTATCAACACTGTCGTGCCATAAAGGTATTTATGGCGATCTTCCCGTCACAAACAATTCTACGCGTGGGACTTCGATCCAACCAAATCAATACCAATGATGACATCCAATACTACAAACTACCAAGTTCTACGGGAATTAGATCTATGTCGAACGGATGACCTAATGATCCTAACGTATAGCTTCTAAGGACAACATTTATTTTTGAAATTCTTCCATCAGCAAGTTCTATGGCATAACTAGTGTCTAAAGTGGATGGTGCAACATCAAGCAAAGCACTAAAGGTAGACGACACAAAACTCCTATCGGCTCCCGAATCGAATAACATAGAAGCATAACAGTTATTGAGAAGGAACGTACCCATGACGACGTTGGAATTGAGGTTTGCTCCTCCTCCTCTAATAGCGTAAGCCCTTACTGTAGCTTCATTACCTCCAGTCTGGTTTTCAGTCTTGTTCCCATTCTTGCTTCCAGTCTTGTTTCCACGGTTTTGATTTCTCAACTTAGGATAATATTTCCTAAAGTTTCTCGGCCTTCCACACTCATAACAAATAATACCCGGCTGATTCCCAACTGGGGCTCTCTGGGTGTTTGGAGTAATAATGACCTTACAATCCCTAGTCATATGTCCGACTCTCTTACAGTTTCCACATCTCACAGTACATGGTCCTGCATGGTGCAACTTGCACTTGTTGCAGTAGGGAAGAGATCCAACATACCCCTTTTTCTCATTGTTCCCAGCCGTGTAAGCTTTTGCCACATTCTGGCCTCTAACTTTTGCCGCTTGAAAACTGGTTGCTGCCCACGATTGTCTCTCGGGTTGTTATCCAACCGTCTCTTATTTTTAGCACTTCTAGCATATCCCTCCAACTTTTGATCCATTAAGTTGTTGGCAATACGAATTGCATCTTGAAGTTTAGTTGGTTCAGCAGCGATTACATTCCCCTGGATATTGTCAGGCAAACCTCTAATAAATCTCTCAACTTTGTCCTCCTCATTTGGGACCATTCTAGTATACAATAGTACCAGTTCCTAAAATCTTCTGGTATAAGCAGTCAAGTCATTTCCTTTCACAGCTAAGTTCCATAACTCGGTTTCCATCTTCTGAATCTTGTTTCTCTGACAGTACACCTCTATCATCAACTTCATAAGCTTTTCCCAACTCATGGCATAGGCGGCCACAATTCCAATTGTCCTCTTATAGGAGTTCCACCAAGTTAGAGCATTATTCAGTAGTGTGCACGTAGAATACTTCACTTGGTACTTCTCTGGACAGTTGCTAAAGTTGGAATACCATTTCAATCTTCTTGAACAAACGAGTTAACCAATACACTCCTCCGTCCTATTAAAGCTAAAGGGCTGGCACTCAATTAGTCTTGATATGTGCACTCTATGCAGGCATAATTCCTCCGAGTTATAGCCATTTACTCATCTGTTCACATTTCCTCCATTTCCTATTTCCTCCAATTCCTTTACTTCATTTCCATTTACTTCATTTCTTTTTACTCATTTCCATTTACTTCCTCTGTTCACCTCATCTCTATAGGGGTTCACAGGTTTCTGGCGGCGTCGCGAGCTCCCAACGCTCCTACCAATCGACGGTCAATTTATTCGTTAATTCCTTCACGTATCCTTGATGCTCCAGATCAAGTGTTAGGCATTGTCCTACAACATAACAATACATAACACGATGAAATTTCATGGTGATACGCGATTGTTAACGGGGTTCGAATAAAATAACAAGTCTCATTATATGGAAATACGTGATCACAATAACTTCATGATAATGCCACAATTTAGTAATAATATTGCATGCAACAAGCAAAAGAGAAAATATATCATTAAGTCAAGAATATCAAACATAGAATAGTAATCATTAGATTTCATATCATCAATACTAACGGTTACAACATGGTTATAAAATATAGGATTTACAAATCCTTAATAACTAGCTACTACTAGGTGCTACGGGGTCATCAATAGATACCTCAAGAAAATAATCTAAGAAACGATAGCCCAAATGCCCTCACTGGCACAAGCATCAAAGCCTTAGCAATCCTCATGCCGATCATCAAATCTGAAATGCCAAATCTTTCTTATCTCCCTCTAAACATGTAACTCCCTACGCTGAGACCGGGTAACTCTATGACTCACAACATCTATCATGTCTCTAAGTCTCATATTATCCCGCTCCAGCTCTCTGATCCTCTCCAACATATTAGGACTCTGCTGTCCTGTCGCTACGATCCTGTGTCCCTGATCCCTCTAGACACTCTCAATAGCCTGAACATGGTGAACCGATCTCCTTAGTATGATCACGAAACCTCTAAACCAGATCTCCCAATGTCACATACGTGTCCTCTACAGCTCCCTCCTCCTGAGTAGGCTCGGCGATATCATCAGCTATCACGGGGTGAGTAACTCTATCAACTCTAACCTCAACCGGGCCTCTCGTACCCGTCTCGATCTCCTCTTGATCAACAACCTTAACTACAACTCTGGCATCAATCCCTCTAACTCTAAGAGCATCCGCATAAGCGATACACTCGTCAATCTCTGCCTGAATCTCGGGGTCAATATCAATACCATCCACTCTATCAACATTACATCCATCTTTAAATCAGTCCCTCTATACCTAGACGGCTCAGAACCCATTTTGTCGAACTAACCTCTAAAATCCGTCCATGGACTCTGACTTCTAATCCTCTTAGGTGATGGTAAAAGATCAGCACGCGCAGAAGACAATGCTCCCGGTATTGGTGAAGATAACGGTACAGATGCAACCGGGGATCTACTCCTCTTATGAGAAGGACTCGCAGAAGAATAATCATGAGATGGTCTATCAGAAATAGCAGCAGATGAATGAGGAATACTCGGTACCAATGAACATAGATGATGACTAGGTCTCATACCTGATGATGATGCTGGTAAAGAATGATCAGATGAAGAATCAGATAGGTCATCTGAAGAAGGATTCGATGAAGTCTTTGATGATGAACTCGATGATGAATCTCTCAAAGAATCATCCAAAGCAAAATGATGTGAAAAAGAGTAATCAACTGAATGTCTCACAGCAAGACGATGAGTATGCAATAGTCCAACCCTCTTCTTCGCACTCATCATGTGCACTGTCCTATTAGGATGGTAGCGGTACGGTCGACCATGAGGAATAGGCTATCCAGGTGCAAGAATCATGACTCGACGACGAGGGGCACTAGATGCTACAGGTGTACTCTGAGTAGAAAGGGTCATCTCAGTAAATGGTGTACCATGGGTGAGTGATGGTGGTGTATCAGGTGTGTCGCTGTCTGGAGAATCATTAGTCGATGATAAGAATGGTGAAATAGCTGGTAGTGGTGGTATATGATCTGATGACGAATCCTCGGATGGATCAGACTCCGTATCAGATGGGTGGAGTTATCAGGTGATAGGGTCGTATAGTATCATCAAGGTGATGTGAGTGTCAATGCAGTATCAATATGAGTAGACGGTAGGGTCACAGAAGGTGTAGTGTCAAGAATAGTGGTAGGGATAATACCAAACAAGATAACTCATCCAGTAGGTGTCCCCACACTCTCCTCCGACGAATCTGATGAAACTGAGATAACAGAGATAGCGATGACATGCACAAGCAAAAGTTTATATAAATATCCTTTCTACCAACTGATTGCAGTTTATTATACTATAGAATATATCATAAAAATATAATCCCGAGAGTAATTAAGAAAGTTACCAAGTTACCCTTGATAAAATTCAATCTCAAAAAGATATATATAATATAATATAAAATACGTATATTAAACCGGGCAAGTATGATCACCCGGGTCGTTTCCCCAATGACTAGTGAAATTGAAACCACGTTTAGGTTTGGATCCTGATTTGAATAAGAAAAGAGATATTTTTGATTTATTTATACTACTAAAATTAAAGGCACAATTTAAACAACTAATTAACAAGTTAAACTAATTACGAAAGTAAATAAAATGCGACATTTAAGAAAACAAAAACAATTTAAATCTTAAAGTTGTAAACTAGATTCCTAAACCTAAATTAATGCTAAAGAAATTTTTAGGAAAAGAAAAATATTTTTTAAGGGCTTTTCGGATTTTTTATGAATTAAATAGAAACTTGGTACTTATCTGGACAGTTGCTAATGTAGAACACCATTTCCATCTTCTCGAACCAACAACTTAACCTAACAACTCCTTTCGTTCCATTAAAGCTAAGGGGCTGGCACTTCAGGAAGTCTTGATATGTGTACTCTCGAGCAGGTATAATTCCTCTGAAGTTATAGCCATTTCCTCCTCCGTTCCCATTACCATTTCCATTCGCTCCTCCATTTCCATTTACTCTATTTCCACTTATTTCATCCTGTTCACCCTCACCTCCTATAAGGGGTTCAAGGTTTTTGGCGGCGTCATGAGCTCCTAATGCTCCTACCAATCGACGGTCACTTTGTTCGTTAATTCCTTCACGTGTCCTTGATGCTCTAGATCGGGTGTTAGGCATTGTCCTACCACATAACAATACACAACATAATGAAATTTCATGGTGATACGAGATTGTTAACGAGGTTCGAATAAAATAACAAGTCTCATTATACGGAAATACATGATCATAATAACTTCATGATAATGCCACAATTTAGTAATAATATAGCATGCAACGAGCAAAAGAAAATATATCATTAAGTCGAGAATATCGAACATAGAATAGTAATCATTAGATTTCATATCATTAATACTAATGGTTACAACATGGTTCCAAAATATAGGATTTACAAATCCCTAATAACTAGCTACTACTAGGTGCTACTGGTTAACACTAGGATAATCAAGAAACAATCTACGAATGGTAACCCAAATGCCTCCTGGCACAAGCCTCAAGCCTAGCAATCCTCATGCGATCATAAAATCTGAAACGCCAAATCTGTCTCATCTCCCTCTAAACACACAACTCCCTAGGCTGAGATCGAGTAACTCTCTGACTGGTAACATCTATCATGTCTCTACGTCTCATATTATCCCGCTCCAGCTCTCTGATCCTCTCTAACATATCAGCACTCTGATGTCCTGTCGCTACGATCATGTGTCCCTGATCCCTCTGGACACTCTTAATAGCCTGAACATGGCGAACCAGAATCTCCTCAGTGTGATCATGAAACCTCTAAACCAAATCTCCCAATGTATCATACGTAACCTCTACAGCTCTCTCCTCTTGAGTAGGCTCGGGATATCATCAGCTGTCACTGGGTGAGTAACTCTATCATCTCTAACCTTAATCAGGCCTCTCGCACCCATCTCGATCTCCTCTCGATCAACAGTCTCAACTACAACTCTAGCATCAATCCCTCTAACTCTAAGAGCATCCGCATAAGCAATACATTCGTCAATCTCTGCCTGAATCTCAGGGTCAATATCAATCCCATCACTCCTCTCAACATCAACATCCATCTCTAAATTAGTCCCTCTATACCTAGATGGCTCAGAACTCTCACCCTCAATGTTAACCCCCAATCTAGCCTCTCTAGGTACATATGGCTCAAAACTATCCTCTGGACAACCCTCTAAATCCATAGCTGTCTCAGGACTCCTAATCCTCTTAGGTGATGGTAAAAGATCAGCACGTGCAGAAGACAATGCTCTAGGTATAGGTGAAGATAACGGTACAGATGCAACAGGGGATGTACTGCTCTTGCGAGAAGGACTCGCAGAAGAAGAATCATGAGATGGTCTCTCGGAAATAGCAGCAGGTGAACGATGAATGCTCGGTACTAATGAACATAAATGATGACTAGATCTCATACCCGATGGTGATGATGGTAATGAATGATCAAAAGATGAATGACTAGATGCAGAATCGGATAAAGCATCCGCAGAAGAATCCGAAGAAGTCTCTGATGATAAACTCGATGATGAATCCCTCAAAGAATCATCCGAAGAAAAATGATCTGAAGAAGAGTAGTCAACTGAATGTCTTACAGCAAGACGATGAGTAGGTAACGGTCCAACCCTCTTCCTCACAGTCATCATGTGTACCAGCCCATTAAGATGGTAGCGGTATGGTCGACCATGAGGAATAGACTGTCCAGGTGCAAGAATCATGACTCGACGACAAAGTGCATCAGATGCTACAGGTGTACTCTGAGTAGAAAGGGTAGTCTTAGTGAATGGTATACCATGGGTAGGTGATGGTGGTGTATCAGGTATATCACTGTCTGAAGAATCATCAGTCGATGAAAGAAGTGGTGAAGTAGTTGGTAGTGGTGGTATATGATCTGATGACGGGTCCTCGGATGGGTCAAACTCCGTATCAGATGCGGGTGAGTAATTAGGTGATGCGGGTGTATAATCTGGTGATAGTGGTATAGTATGTGAAATAGTAGGTATCAGTGTGGTATCAACGTGGGTAGTAGGTGGGATCACAGAAGGTGTAGTGTCGAGAATAGTGGTAGGGATAGTGCCAAACAAGATAACTCGTCTAGCAGATGTCCCTACACTATCCTCTAACAAATCCGAAGAAACTGAGATAACAGAAATAGCCAAGACCTACACAAGAAAAAGTTTATATAAATATCCTTTATATCAACCATGCATGATGCGGAAATAAAAATGAACAAATGGGTAAACGAACGGATGAATGAAATGAATAGACCATCGAATGCAATGCCACGAAATGAAATGCAATATAATTATAGTAATATTAATTATACTTAATATTTACTTACATAGTACATATACATATTACGTATACGCGGGATTACATAAACTAGTCACGTAGGATCATATACTGGTTAGAGTTCAGACCTAGTTTATACTACCTGGTTCTCTATAACCTTGGCTCTTGATACCAATCTGTCACACCCCTAAATAGGGTCCCATCCGATTAAGCGTCCGGGGGCGTGACGTCACTGAATATCTCAAGTACAAAGCATAAAGAACGACCTCTATGGGTACGTTTTGAAAATAAACACCGTTGCATAAATTTGAAATATTAATAAGTTTACATCGATCAAATTTAAAAGATTCAAGAGTTAAAATGCGGAAGCCTAAATAGGTTCAACAACGGTATTTAAAGACATAGATAAATTTCTGGTAAACCAGTCCGGGCAAATAGACTTCACATAAGTCAAGCAACGACATCCATGCTAAGCACCTGAGAAAAACATGCTTAAAACGTCAACATAAAGTTAGTGAATTCATAGGTTTAGTTCAAATGTAATTAATGTGGACCACAAGATTATCAAAACATATGCGACAGTTATAGGAGATACAACTTCACATAAAGAGGCATTTACGTTGCACTAAGCTCATGACACTGAAGCTAATACTGAAAGATAGCATGTACACTGCTATATAAGGCTTGCCCTTCAGGTGTCCGACCAAAGACCACCTAACTAGTTTTGACATATATCTGTTAGTTCTTGGCAAACTCGAACTAGTAAGTGCTTCTTACTCGGATAGGGATAATTAGTCCTAATAGATCTATTTATTCACTCGCACTCACTTAACCAGCCAGTCAGTTAAAGGTGATTAACAGTTCATGATAAGTCGGGCAATAGTGGTCTAATCGCTACTTAGGCAACACGTAAACGGGGAATTTCTCACGTATAGTACTTTTGTCAAATTTTAAAAGCAAGCAATGTTTCTCACCCCAACTTATAAAACAATTATTCAAAACAAGTAAAGAGTGAGGCTATGAATTCACCTTGATTGGTGAATTGAAGTAGTGAATAGTCTAGAAATAAAATCACTCGGTAACAAACGACAGTTCGTAAAGACAACCTATGAAACGAATGTTTGGTTTAATATCGGAGTAGTGAAAAATTACGGATAATGCATAAGGATTTACTAGTGTATTTTTGTTAATATATTTCCAAAAATTAACATTTGTGATCGTATAGTAGTTAAAAATGTTTTCTTAAGTAAAACGATAAATAATAGTATGTATATTATTATTATATACATATAAATGACTAAGTAAAAAATATGTATATATTATATATATGTATTTTTATATATGTAATGTTTGGCACTTTATTAAAATTGTCGTATATCTAGTTTTATCACGTGCGTTCTCTAGTATTTTCTAAGTATAGATAAATTATAAAAATTTCGGCATGACCCGTTCGTATTTACATGTTTTCCAAAGTCATAGACTTTATTTATAAAACAATTTCTAATCACTTTCAATTTACATTTCATAATTACCACTATGCATCATCAAATCCCTTTTCAAAATTTAGTCAAAAGACCATTTGAACCCTTATTGGGCTTTTAGATCCAACAAGCCTTATTTTATAATTCGTAACGTCTAACGCTCAAAATAAGTTAAACGTATAGCGTCTAAGTCATGCACTATTAAATAAGCTATTCATGAACTTATTCAATAAGCTACACCATGGGTTTTACGCCTTGGTGTATTGTATTCATGTTGGGCCTTGGCCCGTTAAGTCAAAAATGTGGTTTTACTTATCCATTTAGTTCGATAAGCAAAACGTTTAAATATTAAACATGAGACATAATAATAAGCTATCAATAAGCTCACAATAAGCCAAGATAAAGACCCATTAAGCCAACCGTAGGCCTTAAGTCACGGTTTGGGCTTGTGTGTTGGACCGAACTCTTATAAGCTCACATGGGTCCATTAGTTAAACCCGTTAAGCCAATAAGCATCGAACAAGTCCTTGGTTCATCAATAAGCTACAATAAGCTCTCGATAAGCCCAAGTAAAATAAGCCAAACCACTTAAGCTCAAAAATAAGCTCGTGGTGTTGGGCTTTGGTTTGGGACGCGGCAAAAAGCCTAAACAAGCCATATTCGGGCTTATTTATTAAGCCGAATAAGTTCGCCATTTGTCCTTTCAAAATAAGTTAGATAAATAAGCTAATAAATATAAGCCAAACACAATAAGCTACAACTATCATTCCTTTTTGTTTTCTAGTTGGGTCGAACCAAACCTAAGCCCAATAAGCTCAAATAAAAATCAAATAAGCTTTCTCAAATGCTTATTTAAATAAGCCGAACATACTAAGCCATAGGTTAACATTTTTATTATACGAAAATAACCACGATCATAAAACTATACTTTCTTTATATTTCTTTTATTATCTTCGAGTAGTATGTATAACCTTTTAAGGTTTACGTAGTTTCAAAATCTTTATTTTTACAAAACAAGTTGTACATCTAGTATGTGTGCATGTTGGGATTAAAAGCCTTCTTAATGCTGCTAGTATTACTACTGCTCATATCAGAGTTAATGTTGCTCAGTTGTGTTAGTACTGCTCAAGAACTTAGAAGAAAAATGCCAAGTGTTTACTACTGCTAGTACACAATTAGTAATGCTAGTGTAAAGTTACTACTGCTAGTGCATATTAGTGTTGTTCAGAGACTTAGAAGAAAAAAAATGCTAAGTAGTTCCTACTGCTAGTACAAAAGTTACTACTGTTAGTACAAAGTTAATGCTGTGAAGGGAGTTATGCTGCTGGTGAAGAAGTTATAATATGATGAGTTAGTTTGTACTTGCTTATGTGATTTTATAGGAGTTATTTGCGTCAATAGATATGTATTAAATTATTTTATTTAAAAAGATTTATTTATTTCTTAGGGAAAAGTATTATAAGCTGTTTAGGACTCCTTGGTGTATAAAAGGAGGTTCTAGGGCATAGAGTTTGATACGAGTCATTCATAGAATTATCATAGCTTCAAGGTCTTTGTAACCCTAATACTTAGAGAGTATTCATATTATTAATATTGGAGCTTTTGTTTGTTGAATTATATGTTCATTGTTTTACTGTTTCATTGATAGTTCTTCTTAATATTAAAGATTAGATTCCGCATAATCTTTAATACATTCAAACAAAGTTTCTACTATAGTTGTGTTAGATTTATCTAATATAACTAATCTTTATACAAGCTTAAGGAATTCGATCTATTGAAGTGGGACCAACAATTAAGATGATCATAAAAGTACAAGTTTTAAAAAGATTAAGAGACTTACAAAAAGAAGTGGATTAGAAGGATGATTTATGACTCGAAACAACCCAAACGTTGTTTATAATTAACCCGAATACAAAAAGTATTAACCACGAACAATATCTTCAAAGGTTTTTTGATCAAGATTGAGAAAATTATGAGTTTATATGTGTGTTTGAGGTGGTTCGAACAAGAGAGCAAAGAAAGAAGAGAGAAAACTCAAAGTTTGTGTGTGTGAATAATGAAAATGAGAATGAGATATACATGTGATATATAAGAACAAAATTTCACACACCAAGAGTGTGTATGTTTGTGTGTGCGTCGGCTAGAAGACAAGGGACCAGGGGGACCAATTTGATCTTCCAATAAGGTTCAAGATGGACAAAAACTAGTCACATGGAGGCTTATATGTGTCTTATTGATTAAAAATTCAAAATGGCATCCCATGCATGCATGTGTGTGTGTATTTGGTTGCAAGAAGACAAGGAGGGGGACCATTATGGTCTCCACCATGCAAGAGTTAGTGGGTTTGAGATGAATTAATTTCCATGGTTCCTAACTTGCACATATTGATCAAATAAAACACGTAGCACGCGAATAACGAAAACGAGTAACGGTATCACGGAAAATTATGAAATTTTAAATATCAATTAATAACGTAAAAACGCGTCCACTGACGAAAGACTATGATGATTGGCAACCCGGTTTACTCCAGGTTACGATTCTTAGATAATAATGGAACAACTTCCCGGCTAAACGTAAAACTTAAACTAAACATTAAAAATTCAAATTACTAAACGGAAACGGCTAAATTATTGAACGGAAATTTGCGGGGTGTCACAATATCAGAATTTGCGGAAGACTTTGACACATGTACTTGAGCTTTCATCATGTATTTATCTTTTTCGATTGATCTTGAGCATGTGGTAGTGAATTTGACTCAGCTGGAATGAGGTTGTAACACCATCGTCAGTACTTGCATTTTAATGTTAGTGAAAATAGCAGATATGGATGAATATGGCTTTGTCATTCGTCATAGTTCGGTTACATTAACCTCTGGTTCCGTGAGGACTGTTTCACAGTATAAAATATTATACCTGTGATCAGGTAGATTCAATTTAAGAAGAATCTCCTTAACAGGGTTTCCAGCTTAAAGCATAAGATCCTCTAACACAGATGTATTAGATTCACCATGCTTGCTTGTTCTCTTTACCGGAACATCTCAAAGTAGATAGCACGACAAGAGTGAATCAGATAGTTACTATCTTTCTGATTGAGTCGTCAATTCATTTACTGGACCAAAATCGATATCCAGTTGACACAAGCTTGATTCATATAGAATCTCACAAGTCACCTACTGCAGTGCTATTTGATGTTGACACTGGAAGGATTTCCATTCATCACTGTGAATACTAAAGAGTATCACTCTGAATGTTTTGGTAGAATCACATGGATAATGCGTAGGACTCTTGCACAAGTTGTGTTCTTAATGATGAACAACAATTCTATATTGGAATTTATGTCCCATTGAGATTTTGATTGATCTCGTTGGCTCTAGACCCTATAAGTGCACTTTTATTATTTGGTGATCAAAGGCTGGAGCGGACTGCCACCTTTTTAATATCAACGATCTCGGAATGAGAAAGCCGATAGAAGCGTGTTGATCTCTGTGAGAAATGAAACAAACTTCTTTTGAGAGAAGCCTGAGTAGCTGGGATGGGTTGTACATTGCATCACTGGGTCTATGATGACTTGTCTTCAATACCATAATCATCTTTGTGATTACCGATAGATTATGCATTGACCCGGTTTCTGCCTAAGGTTGTACGGAGGGCTTTCTTTACATCCTTTATCCTTACAATTCTTTTTAATTCTTCAACCCCTTCAATGTTGTTCCAACGCGTCCTCATTATCATCATATTGGGTTTGTTCTGGTGATAACTCATGCCTTGGATAACATTCTTCCCAATCTCCCTTTACTCCTTTTTTCAATCATACCTAAGGACTTCTATTCTAACTATTGGAGTGTCCGTGGGTAGATCCCTCCGATTCTGGCTGAATCATGGAACAAGATACCTAACCTTAACCGCCTTATCTATCCGTAAATAACAATAGTTGTTCGGTCTTTGGTATTTCCATAGTAGCCATAAAACCATTGAAAAAGCAATTAACATGTTCGAGAAATCATTTATTACACATTGAGAGTTTTATATATCACCAAAAAGCTCCCCCTACATATATGCATCATAATTTCAAAGAGTTTTGCGCATGTGAGGTCGGGAACGCACTTATATTCAAAAGATCTTATCCGTTATAAAGCTGTATTGATCAAATTTTAATCACTATTCTCCCCCTTAAAAATTGCATATGTGGTGACACTTTTTGAAATAACAAGTGAATTAAAATACAAGTTAATGTACGCTGATCCACTTTTAGACTAACCAAACAATGGGAGAACAGGAATGCATGCCGAATGAACCACTTATTATTAATTTTTAAAATTTATACTCCCCCTAAAAAATAGATTGGAGTGAAAAACTTGGAGCGGGAGTTTGTTGAGCACACAATTTTTAAAGATTTTAAAATTTTCTTTATGAAAATATCTTGAAAAAATTGTGCTCATTAGGAAAATATGTAAGATATATCTGATTGAACATCATTTTCCTTAGTACTTCTCTTGAGCATTTAAAACTTTGAATGTTTATATGACTTTTCTCAAGACTGAGAAGATTCGAACTTCCCGTTGTTGAGGAATAATGTGCATAAATGAACATTTTCCTTCCTTTGAAGTCCGAGTCCTAAGCTGACATTTACTTAAAAGTCGTAAAGAAAATTTGAAGAGACATGTTTTGAAAACTTTTAGAAACTCTCGCTCGAACTTTATTTATACACCCGTGTCAATATTAATCAACATTTCTAGGTGCGTAAATGTTATCGATTGTCGAGAGACATGTCGGAGAAGATTATTTTTGGTATTTTTGAAAAAAATTCAATTTTGTATTTTGCTTTTATAGGTTTTATAATTTTATATTTTGTTTTCTGATAGATATTTACAGTTGTAAAATGTTTTAGACACACAAAAGAAGATATGAGAGAATGTGTCTAAAAGCATTAAAACTTGGTTTCCAAAAAGCTCCCCCTCAAAAATTGATCCACTTATAAAGAATGATTTGAATTTTGAAAGTGACATGAGAAGGGAGTGTTGAACACAGAATTTTGAAAGATTTTGAAAATCCTTTTGAAAAATTCTTGAAAAATTATGTTCAACTGTTATGAAAACAAGAAGATTTCTCTTCTTTTGAAGATAAAGCGCACTGAAGCGTACACTTCCCTTTTATTTGAAGCTTGGGTTATGCACTGAAATGTACATAAGCCATCCCTAGACAAATTAGAGAACAGCCAGCGGATGGGTACATGTACTCTGCCTCCGAAGTCTCGTAAACCTGCCAAGAAAAGAAGTAGAATTTGAAAACCCTTTGCTTGTAGGTTCCTGGGGGTTAGAAGCACTTGCATTATCACACACAAATGTGTCAGACTTACTCTCGGTGTTACTGGATGCAGTTATTTTTCCACAAAGGTCAAAAAATCTTCTAGTTGGTAACCACCTAAGGAAAGTTCTAGGTTTGCTAGGCCTAGGTGAAGTAAGTCTTTCGTCGGAACCTAACTTCTTTGATTTCTTGACATTTGGCTTATGTTTCTTTTGATTTGCATTTTTTAAAACATTAGCACTTTGGTTTTTCTTGCTAGAATTCATGCCATTCACATACTTAAACACACATTCATCATGATTAGCAGTAATCAAACATTGCTTACAAGTAGCACAAACAACTTTAGAATTTTCATTCTGAATTGCAAGCTTGATGTTATTACCTTCTGATGACCTATGGTTTGGAGTTTTAGAAAACTGTAAATTCCTATGGTGTTCTTCTACTTTCTCAAGATTGTTCAAGAGGCAACTACTCTTAGACACAGAGGGGATCCTATCATTCTTTAGATTACTCCTAGGTTGTGGTCGTCTGGTCTTAGCAGTGCTTTCTACTCCTGTAAAAGGTAAACCATTTGTGTTGGAATTCACATCTTTCTTAGTGATGACATGAGGTTGTGAAACAGTGATCGGTTTTGACCTAACGCTTGATTTTACATGTTTGTTAGGCACAAAATTGTCTACCCTAAAATTCTTAAGAGGATTGATTCTAAACATTCCTGGGGAAATCACTTTCGTGTTATTCACAACTTTTGATTCTTGAGTTTTTGGTACCGAGTTTGAAGTGACTGGGATTGACAAATCAATCATCTCAACAACCTTGAAAGGAACCTGAGTTTTTGAAAATTTTGGTCGATCAGATTTAAACGCATTCAGTTGTCTAATAACTGAATGGTTGTTGAGAGGTTGCAATGATGGTTTCCCCAAGATTGATTGATTTGTAAACTTAGTATTCCCACTCGTACCTTTGGAGGTGTCCTTTTGTTCAGAAACCTTATCAAATAACTGGGCTCTTAACGTAGCATTTTCATAAATGGTGTCATGTAATTTTTCTTGCAAAGAGTCAGTTATTAATTTGGTCTGAGCCCGTGTCACTTTGATAGAGTCAAAAAGGTTCTTGTATGTTGTCTTAAGATGTTCATTTTCTTTGGATAATTCAAAACCTGAAACTCTAAGGATACGTTATCATCTTCTAGTTTATGAGACAAACGATCAAGTGTATCTGATACACATAGAGTATCCGTACTCTTACCCTTGAGATCTCCCAACTGAGCTTGCAACCGTTTGATCTTTTGTTGCATGTCATTATAAGCTTTATCATATGAAATCTTGTCATATTTACATTCCTCATATTTTTTATACCAAATTTTCCAAAGAACAACGTATTCTTTTTCCTTTTTAATAATGCAAGTTTCAAGTTTTTATTTCGTACGATCAAGCTCGGTTTGGAGATTTGATGTTTCGATAACAGAAGGACTTTGCACAATAGACATAATATCCTGATTGACAACTTCTCTCAAGAGACGCTTGTTTTCTTTTTCCAAAACAGTGATCTTATCCAGAGATGAGTCATCTTCTTTTGCAAAAGATTTGAAGTTGTAGAATCGTAGAGGGGGAGGAGGTGAATACGTTTCCATTTATAAACTTATGACTTTTTGTATCAAACAACCAATCAAGTTTATACTACAACAACTATACTAAATAACATGAAACAAAGCATATCACCACAACACAATATACAACACAAACATAGATGCAATGCAAACATAAATATAAAGCGATAAAGGCAAATATAAATGTAAAACGATAAGTAAAAGAAAGCGCAAACCGGACATAATGATTTATAGTGGTTCGGCTACGGAGCTCCTCTTCGTCCTACTCCACTCCCCGAGTACCCAACTTGAGAGTTACTTCACTAAATCAACAAGCTCCTTTAAGGCGGAGAAAACCATACAACGTCGCTTACACTTTATCCGGTACTAAGCTAAATACCGAGTCCTACTTCGAGGTAGAACCAACCTAACGTTGCTTACACTTTTTCCGGTACAAACCTAAATACCGAGTTCTTCTTCGGGTATAACCAAACCCGTTATGTTTTATGGCCCAACATAATAAACCTTGTGTTTTATGGCCTAAACACATAAACCACCTAACATCTAGCTTGTTGTATAATGATTGATACATAAATATATATAATGATGATCCAAGACATAAATGTCAATTCGATGTAAAAGCCTAATCTAAACATCAAGATCACTAAGCATGATGTTGTTGATCAAGATGATAAGTCTCTTTGCTTGTTGTGACATATCTTCATATGTAACATCCCGCTCCAATAAAGAGACCAAGAGTCACATTATGGTGTCATGTCAGAACATATAAACGCAAGCGGAAGACTTTATTAAATAAAAGTACTAAGTCATGTAACAAAATGACTTCCAAAAGTATTA
>BQNB010029053.1:0-37467 GCA_026074375.1 Tanacetum coccineum
AATTTTTCATGAAAATCACACGAATCAAGGGCTGTGATTAATTCAAAGAAGCACAAGTGTGTTTAATGGCTGGGATTATCTCTTGGAAGCCTCTCACAAAAGAAACACAACCTGGAAGACCAAGTCTTGAAGAGAGTAGTATAAATTTAGGCCATTTGTAGCCAAATATAACATCTAGTTCTTAATTAAGTATTTTTAACTTATTGTAGTCTTTTATCAGCTTATTTATAGCTTATTGTAACTTTTTATTCACCCTTGTACTGTTTTCAAAGTATAATGAAGTTTTGAGGTTTATATGTTAAAATCCAGTTTTTAAATTCCAAGTCTTAAGTTGTTAACTTGAGCTAAATTGTGTTAAAAAGCTTTTATTAGATCTTAATTATAAGCTGTTTTTCATTAAGCAAACAAAAAAGGGTTAAGTAGTAACTAGAAATCACAAAAATCCACTCAAAATTCACCTCAGCTTACTTTTTGGATGATAAGCCCAAAATGGATGGGCTTATGGACATTACCAGCTTATCTTTGATAAGCTGGAGCTTGTAGACAAAGCTCTTAAGAGCTTATTAGCCCTTGTTTAGAGCAAAGGGCCTTGTAAGTGACTTTTCTTTCATTTTGGCTTATTAAAGTGCATTAGCTTATTTTCTGCTTATTAGTGCTTATTTCCTGTTTGAATATGCTTATTTAGGCTTATTAATGATGTTTAGTGCTTAAAAACCTAGTCTTGTAGTTTAGAAATCATTTGTTTAAGTTTTTCATCAAAACTGTCAATTTTAGCTTATTCACTGTTGGAATTAGATAGCTTATTAGAGTGCTTATTTCTGAGTGCTTATTGTTCATTATTGCTTATTGTTGTCTGCTTATCATGTTTGTTCAAAGTGGTGACTTATTTCTGTCTTAAATGGCCTTTTGAAAGAATGTTGAAAAATTAAGGGGGTGTTTGGCATAAGCCCAAAATGGGTCAAAATGGTAATGGTAATGGGTTGGGTCACTAAGTCCCTTTCTCCTAGCTAAATTAAGACCTAATAAATAGATTTTATAAGATTTTATAGTATAAATTTCATTAGTTAAGTTTGTCATAGTTATAGTTTAAGTCTGTGAAATTTTTAATAGCTAGATTTGCTCGTTTTGATAAGTTGCTTAAGAGTGATATAAGTCCATGTCTTTATGTCTATTTTGAGTGAATTAATGACTTAGAAATGAGCCTTGTGTTCCTGCATTTGTGTTTTTGTGTATGTCATAACTTGTCCAAGTAGCCCAAGCAGTTTTAAAAGCCATCTTTTTAGCTCAAATTTAAATAAGCTATTATTGTTATTAAGCTATGAAATTTGGTATACAAGCTTACTGGAAGCCAATCTAAATCTGTTTGGCCTTGGTTCACTCTTTAGAGCTTATTCCCTTGCTTATTTATAAGCCTAAAGCAGCCCTTTGTCTGTTTTATAAGTAGTTTTTAGCTCAAGTGCTAATTTGCTTATCTGAGCTTATAGCTCGTTGTTTTTGCTTAATTCCTGTGTAGGAGTGCTTATTAGGCCTAGTTAATAATTTTTCATCAGCACACTTTCATTTTCTTAGCTTATTTAGTCTTAAAGCTTAGACAGTTTAGGTTAAACTTAAAAATTCAAAAAGTCTAAACTAGCTTTTTCTAGTAGATTTTTCTCAGCTTATTTTTCTTTCAAATTGCTTTTTGATCCTTGATTTATGTAGATTTTTGGTGAGGCTTTTTAGTTTTATAAGTGAATAAGCCCAAGACTTTGTCTAAAGGGCTTAAAAATAAGCACAAAGGTGCCCCTTTGTCTGTTTGCATACCATTTTTGTGTCAGTAGCTTATTAAGCTTTTCTAAGCTTAATTTTCATTAATTTTTGCTTATTCCAATCTGCATTTGCTTATTAGGTGTAGTTAAGCCCCTTTGTTAGCTTATTTTTCAATACAAAGTGCTAATTAGCTTTTTAAAAGCTTAACAGCTTAAAAGTGATTCTAGCAGTACTAACTCTTAGGTTAGTACTGCTGAGAGTTTTAAGCTAATGTCTGGCTTATTTGGCTTATTTCAATTGCTCATTTTGTCCCCTCGTGCTTATTAGGAGTAGAGTAGTTCATATCCTAGCTTATTTTACCTTTTTGTCAGCTTAATAGTACTTAAATTAGCCTAGCAGCCAAGCCATTTTAGACTTAGCCCTTTTAGCATTCTGTTAGCTTTTGGGAGCTTATTTGAGGGCTTATTTGTGATTAAAAAAATAAAGTGCTTTTATTAAAAAAGCTTATTTACAAGTCCTTCAGACTTGTGTAAAATTTTTTTTGAAAAAAAAGCAAAAAAGGGAAGGTGAAAGCCAAGGGTGAGCCTGAGCTCGAACCCAAGACCTCGACACCCTCTACCCTTTTAAACACACACTCTACCGCTGTGCTACAATAGCTCATCCGGTAGAGTGTTTGTTTATCAAATATATAATGCCTTTTTGGCTTTTAAGCTTATAAGCTTTTTCGGGCTTATTCCAGCTTATTGAGATAAGCTGGAAACTTCATTTTATTTTTCCTAGGATTGTCTTAGCTTATTTTAATTTCTGCAATTTTTTCAAATTTTTATAAAATCGTTTAGTATTTTTAATATTTAATTTTCATTATTTTAGTTTTTTAATTGTAATAAATAAATTAAAAGTCAGAAAAATTTAATTCTTTTTTACAAAATTTTCTTTTATCATGTAGTATCTAGGAAAATTTTAAAATTGTTGCTAGGGTTAATAATTTAGGAATTTGTTTTTTAAAGAACGAGATTTCAAGTCCCGTTCTCGTTTTCTCGCGTTTTAGCTCAAAACACCTTCGTTTTTAATCTAGTTTTTTTTAATCTTTCTTTTTAGTCATTTAGAGCTTATTAAAAGTGAAAAATAGATTTTAGGATTAAAATTTGAGATTTTAGGTTTTTAACTCACGTTTTTAGGTTTCCGTTATCGTTTTTAGGGTTAAATCACTTTCTTGTTATCAATCTTAGGTTTTTCTTAATCGTTTTTGCATTTTTAATTGTAGTGATAGAAAATCCAATCATAACCTCGTTCCATTCAAACATCGATTATCAATTCGTCATTGATTTTCAATTGCACACCTCGTTGGGACATAACGACCCGGGAAATCAAACTTCCGGAATATATATTGATTCTCTTATGAATTTTGACTTTTCGCCTTGGTCAAGTGCAATTGGTTGGAATTTGCCTAGTGTTATATTATATATATACTATCAATCGAATCAATGACCATCAGAATAGGGCGGGTTTAAATCCAAAACCAAATTCCTAACGCACCACTGTTCATCCCAATAATTGGGGTAGCAGCTTCAGTTCATCACCCAATATCCAAGCTATGCGTGTGTCCCATACAAGAACCATGCCTTACCAACCACAAGCCTATATGTCACTTGTTCACCACACTCCAGCCGACCCAGTTTATTTGGCCCATTCCATGCCAGCCGGTCAAGCCCAACCGTCCAACAGTTCGGCCCAATAGCCGTAGGCTGTTTACATGGCCCAGCAGCACCCAATCCATGGTCAGCCCAATACTCAGTTAAGTAACAATGGTATTTTGGGAGCAACTCCAGTTTATTATGCGTCTCATCCGACCACCTTACCAAGTGCTTTAGCACTATGTCATTGCAAGACCCGACTTGGAACATGAACACAGGTGCTACTTCTCATTTAAATTCTAATACTCGTAATTTAAGTACTCTTTTTAATAAACGTTTATTCTCATCTATACATGTTGGTGACGGTAATTCCATTCTCGTTACTAACACTGGTCATAACATTATTCCCTCTTACCATCGCCCCTTACACCTTAATAATGTACTTGTCACCCCTAACATTATCAAAAACCCTATTTTCGTCTGTCAGTTTACTAGAGATAATAATTGCACTATTGAATTTGACGCGTTTGGTTTTTCTGTGAAGGATTTCTTGACTCACCATATCCTCCTTTGATGTGACAACTTAGGCGATCTCTATCCAGTTACCAACTCGTTAACTCTTCCAGATGCTTTTGTGTCTACTAGTTCAACCACTTGGCACCAACGCCTCGGTTACCCCGGGGATGAAGTGCTTCGTTCTCTCAATTCTCGTCATTTCATTTCTTGTAATAAAACAAAGTCTATACATATTTTCCATGCATGCCAACTTGGTAAACATGTGAAGCTTCCATTTCATAGTTCAACTTCTCTTGTTAAAAAATGTTTTGATATTATTCATTCAGATTTGTGGACATCTCCAATTGTTAGTTCAAGCGGTTTCAAATATTATGTCCTTTTTCTTGATCATTTCTCTTATTATGTATGGATATATCCCCTCAAGCATAAATCTGACATGTTTAGTAAATTTGTTCACTTTCGCAAATACGTTCAAAACCAGTTTCAATGTGACATCAAAAGTTTTCAATGTGACCATGGTGGTGAGTTCGACAATCACCAACTACACACTCTCTTTAATAATAACGGCATACAACTCCATTTTTCTTGCCCCAAAACATCACAACAAAACGGCAAAGCCGAACGAATGATACGAACTATTAATAATGTCATTCGCACCATTCTTTTTTAAGCCCATCTACCATTGTCCTTTTAGGTTGAGGCCCTTCACATGGCAACTTACCTACTTAACCTTCTCCCCTCAACTGCCATCAATAACGAAATACCATTCACCAAATTATTTAACAAAGAACCCAATTACTCTCGCCTACGTATTTTTGGCTGCCTTTGCTACCCTCATCTTTACTCACCTTACAAATTGGCTCCACGTGCCACACATTGTATATTTTTGGGTTTCCTCGCCTATCAACGTGGCTACCGTTGCCTTGACCTCGAAACCAACAAAATCATTCTCTCTAGACACGTTACCTTTGACGAAAACCAATTTCCATACAAGTCTATGACACCCACTTCTCCACCCTCATATGATTTCCTCGAACCCCCCACCTACTCCCCTTTACTTCACCACCTACACAACACCACTCTTATGAGCCACAATCAACCTAACCAAACTCTTCCTAATGGCGGCCCACCCTCTCCCACTTTTCTAACAGTCGGCCTAGTCCACGCCTCCAATCAATCAACTGGCCCAATACCCATCTTAACCGGCCACCTACACCATCCCATTCCACATGCCTCATCTTCGGCCCACCACACCCAACAACAGCCCCATATTATCCACCCCATTCCCACCAATAACAAGCCTACTACCCCTATACCAGCCCACCACCAATCCGCAACAACCCACCAAACTACCCAACTTCAACCCACTACTTCTACCACCTGCTCGATCTCATACCATGGTCACTCTGTCTCAACGAGGTATCGTAAAATCTCTTGAACGTTTATCTCTCCACACTTCGTATATCTCTCCTATTCCTAAGTCTTCGTTTCTTGCTCTAAAAGACTCAAATTGGTCTAATGCTATGTATGATGAGTATAATGCGTTAGTTAAAAATGGTACTTGGATTCTGGTTCCGAAACCGACCGATGCTAACATGGTTTGGTCTATGTGGTTATTTAAACATAAATTTCATGCTGATGGTACGTTGAATCGTTATAAGGCTCGACTTGTTGCTACCAGTAGTAGTCAGCAGCTCGGGGTTGACTTTGATGAGACATTTAGTCCGGTTGTTAAGCCGGCCACCATTCGTACGGTTCTTAGTCTCGCTGTGTCGCGTAAATGTCCTATTCACCAACTTGATGTGAAGAATGGATTCCTTAACGGTGATCTATCTGAGACTGTATATATGCATCAACCCCCTGGATTTGTTGACTCTTAGTATCCTCAACATGTGTGCCTTTTACAGCGTTCTCTCTATGGGCTGAAGCAGGCACCTCGTGCTTGGTTTAAGCGTTTTGCAGGTTTTGCTACGCGGGCTGGATTTTCTCACACTCGCTGTGACTCTTCTTTGTTTATCTTTACACAGGGTTCACAGGTTGCTTACTTACTTATATATGTGGACGATATCATCCTCACAGCTTCGTCTAAAGATCTACTTCAGCAGATTATAGACTCTTTACATAAAGAGTTTGACATGACGGATCTTGGGGCACTTAATTATTTTCTTGGTATTTATGATGTTCGTCATTCTACACGTTTATTTTTGTCATAGAAGAAGTATGCTCTGGAACTTCTCGAGCGTGCTCATATGGTTACTTGTAATCCGTCTCGGACACCAGTTGATTCTGAGGCCAAACTAGGTCCGAACGGCATTCCGGTGCAGGATCCTACTTTATATCGCAGCCTTGCGAGGGGGGGGGGTTCAGTATCTTAACTTTACTCGTCCATATTTGTCTTATGCCGTTCAGCAGGTTTGTCTATATATGCATGATCCGAGAGAGCCACATTTTGCTGCTCTTAAGCGTATTATGTGCTATGTTCAGGGCACCCTTGACCTTGGTCTTCACTTATATGCTTCCGCTACTACTTCTTTGGTTGGGTACACCGATGCTGATTGAGCAGGTTGCCCCTCTACTCGGAGGTCTACTTCTGGCTAATGTGTGTTTCTTGGTGATAACCTTTTGTCATGGTCAGTTAAACGATAACACACCATCTCCCGCTTTAGTGTTGAAGCGGAATATCAGGGTGTTGCTAATGTTGTTGCTGAGACTGCCTGGCTTCGCAACCTTCTTCGTGAGTTACATTCCCCTCTTTTTACTGCTACTCTGGTGTACTGTGATAATGTTAGTGCCGTTTATATGTCTGCTAACCCGGTTCAACACCAACGAACCAAACATATTGAGATTGATATACACTTTGTTCGTGATATGGTTAAGGCGGGTCATGTTCGGGTTCTTTATGTTCCATCACGTTTTCAGTATGCTAACATCTTCATCAAAAGTCTTCCCTCAGCTTTGTTTGAAGATTTTCGCTCCAGCTTGAGCGTCCGTCCCCCTCCCGCTTAAACTGCGGGGGCGCATTAACTAGTATATTTAGAGTTCTCCATATTAGTTCTCCACTTACTATTAGCTAGTATATTTAGAGTTCTCCATATTATTTGTATGAGGCCCATCGATGTATTAAGGCCTAGCCCATCCTAGTTTATTTCCTGTATTATATATTGTAACCTTTGTAAAGATAATATTTAAGGAATCAATTCAAACCTTCAATAATTGTATGCTAGCAAGCTAAAGCAGCAATGCCCCAAGGGAAGTAACAATGTGAATTTGGTGGTACCGATGAATCCTAGTTCACCAGCCATCAGTGATACAGGATACTATGTGGATGTATTAAATAATAAAGGTTTGTTCACATCAGACCAATCTCTACTCACGAGTAAGTCAACTGCAAATCAAGTTCATCAGAACGCTAAGGATCCGTATCTATGGAAGAGTAAGTTTACAAAAGCAATGGTGAAAATGGGCAAGAATGGTGTTTTGACAGGTAGTCAAGGAGAGATTCGGAAAAACTGTCGTGTAATCAACAAGTAAAGAGGGTGATCATGTGATTCATGCAAACAGTCTGAATGATGAAACTAGTGTGGTGCAATTTTTGTACATGTTTGTGTAGATGATTCATGTTTGTGTAGATGATTCATGCAAACTAGTATGAAGCTAATTATGTACAACTAGTGCGACAACAATTTTCTTCAGGAGACGAGAGCTAAATACACATGTACCATCAGGCAGTATGCACAAAATACTTGTAATAACAACGAAAAACCTAATTACAGACAACGTGACATCATGTATCTACTTAGATTAATCGGGTCATTCGTCAACTTGGACAAAGTACACTCATATCATCGGGTAAAAGGCTATATGAAGAAAAAACTTACGACAACAACGAAAAACCTAATTACAGACAACATTACATCATATATATACTAATTAGATTATTCGGGTCATTCATAGTAGGTTCTGAAACAATAGTAAATAAGTAAAGATCTCATCAACTTCAACCTTATGATTAAAAAAAACATAGCAATAATAATTGTTTTTATGCAAAAAAATCCAATCAAGTAGCTAGAAAAGTTCAATATATTTCCCCCAACGAGAGTGCACACCATAATCAAATGGCATGATACATTCAAAACACGTCTTCATTAACACAAATACAATATCCAAACCTAAGTGGTAGACTGCCTATGTCCCCATTATGAGTCTTGAGAGCCTTAACAGCCTTAGGCCCGAGACTCCTGCTTATGTCATCACAAGATCAATGTCACGTGGCTCAACACCAGTCTCGTCAACTTCCTCCTCTTCTTCATCTGCTTGAGCTGCTGCCTGCTAAAATTTCGGGTTTGCCCATCACAGATCCCATGTCGGGCATTCTGAATTGTTGGGCAGCTTGAGTTTGAAGTTGTGAGCTCAAGTCCTCAATCTTTGCCTCTCTGAAAATGACGTAGGTTTCAGAGTTAGGGCTCTTGAATACATCGGGCTTTGAGATGAAAAACATGATCTGTATTGTCACACAGAGATGGTTTTAGTTTATTTTGTGCTATTTATTCACTTCTAAATGATAAATAATCAGAGCAGAGTCACTTTATGAAACTGCAGAAAACGATTATTGCAGTAACAGGCTTACGTTTTTTGCTCTTTTGATGGTGACCCTGGTAACACCAGTAACAGGTTTCATTCCCAGCTTCAACATTGCCTTTCGACTCTTCTTCTCACTCCTGCTTTGCTTTGAACTCTCACTCCCAACTGAAATTTCAAATTTACAGGGCATTAAGTACAAGTCGAAGAGTGAATATAACAAACATTAAAACACAATGAAAAAGTAGCGGCTGTCACAGGTAAAGACGGCAAAAAAATCGGGTACGTAGTTAACTTGTAAAGCACTAAAGATGAGCTACTAATATATATAAGGCGCGTAGGCTCCTTACTTCACAATCGCAAGATGTAAAAGTATGCTCCAATTAATAGTTGTATAATTATGTTCCCATTAATAACCAAATGAAATCAACTATAACGAGTTAACAACAAGTCCTAAGCTGTGAATCTTACATGATGCAGTTCGAATGTTTGTCGACGTCTGATCAATTAGATTTTTGCATGCAGAACCAGCACCTAAGCTATCAAAAATCGATTACTTGACTCCTAGAAATTTAGTATCACTTTCACAGTACCAAAACACTGAGAGTGTGTCAAGATTGGTTATTAAAATAATTTATGCTTCTATAAAAATCATATCGTAGAGTAAGCAGATCCCATCCTGATATTTCACCTTCAGATTGGATGAGACATTCAAAACACCATAAAAACCTTGCTTAAGTGTTGCATCAAAACACATTAAGCGGATATGCAATTTCAATGGGTGTCTATGATTGCCTTTTAGTACTGCTTACAAACAAATACGAGTAATGTGTTCTATCAGAGAACAACGCTAAAGCTAGTGCTTAAAATTGCGTTATGCAGAAACAACAATAGTTAGATAAGAAACTCCAAAACTACTTACTCAACCAGGGGCTGTTTGTTTGAGCTTATTTTTGAGCTTCCAAGCTTATGCTGTTTCAGCTTATGTTTCATAAGCAGATTTTCGGATCAATTTGAAACTGATGAGCTTACAATGAGCTTATAAGTTTCAAATTAAGCTGGAAAAAATTGGCTTATTAAACAAGCACCCCATCACTATCCACACTCAAAACAGCTTATTTTGATATCCAAAACACAATATTAAAAACAAAAACCAATTCACAACTACTAACATCATTAAAAAGCATTAAAATTTCATATCTGAAAAACCTTAAAAGAAAGAAAAAATTAACAACACTACCTTGAAGAGTATCATCCTCATCATCATCTGAGTCAGCATCCACGTCATCATCATTATGGTCATCTTCTTCCTTAACATCCTCAACAACACCTTCAACAACCTTATTAACCTCCTCTTCCTGTTACATGTAAAGATTTATGCAACATTTCTCATTTCACAATATATTTTCAAGGTGTTATGTTTTCAGCAATAAAAATAGGACTTTGTCACCCATAAGAAAAAAAAAGAAAAGAAAAATAGGGCTTACTACTTATTTGTTGATAGAGTCACTTAGATACTGCTACGATCATGTTTGGCGGCAAGTATTTTAGAGCGTTTTGGACTAATTAGTAACTAGCAACTAGCGTTTTAAATGCAAAGCTTGTTTGACAACAAGCAACTAGCATTTGTATTTTGTATTACTGCTCCTGTTCAAAACGCCTCCCGGAGAAGCATTAGAATTTTGCTGCTAGCGTTATGCTTGTTAATTTACATATACACCCTCAAGTTTATTTAATCAGATTTTTTTTTTTGTGTGTATCATTTTATGTCATTTTACACGTTATAATTAGAGATACAACTTCGTAACAAACCGCTTTTATTAAGCAAACAAATGTCCCAAGTGAGACCAGTCTCCCAGTACTCGAATGAATACGTGTCAAGTTTTGCATAAAGTCTCCTAAGCAATCCTAAGTCGTTTGAGTCGCCTTGGGGCATTTTAAGAAACACAAAATATTTGAGGTATTTAACACTCACTCATTTTACTGATGGGGCAAAATAAGAATTTTCCCAATTGGGAATACAAGGGCACAAAAGATGTTCTCAATTATTGTTTTATATCAATCTACAAACAAGATTATCTTCTTTCATGAGAGTTTGAGAGGATATGTTGATTTGACTTGTTTTCATGAGAACTTGACATATGTTTGTAAATTGATGTTAAGGTGAGCCATCTTTGTCTTTTTACATTGTCAACTCTAACTTGATATTTGGTAGGTAAAAAACATAATGAAATAGTCTTTTTACATATGCTTCAACAACTACATGAACAATTCCTTAATAAATGCCTTCAATTTGATTGATTTTTATTCGTTAAAGGGGTATTTTTGGAGTCCATTGCCTCATGACATAGACATAAATACTTAAAATGTGATAACTCTTTTTTTTTCCGATTTCACTTAAGGTGTTATAGTGACTATCACTTTAAAATGTGTGACGTCTTAAGTTTAATTCTTGTTAGGTGCAAACAACATTTAAGTGGTCACGCCAACCTCCTTAAAAGAGAGGACTTTACCTGGTTTGAGTTCGTGTAGCGGTGGGTTCAAACTAGTCGGCCAAATGGTCGGAAACAAAAATAAATAAATAAAAATCCAATATAGCTTTCTCTAAGAAAATACTTTGATAATAAGTTTGCAATATTAACAGTTTTTCAGAAAAAAGGTGCAAATGAAAACTTGAAACTTTTTATTTATGTAGCTAGTACAAGCAAAACTTGGCATCTTAATTCACAGGTTGAGTGTTAGTAGGATTGTTCTTGCTGTTACATAATAGGATGAAAGGTATCACACAGACAATTTTTGTAATTAACTCTGAAAACTATAATTATTTGACAACATACAATTGAGCTAGCAATGGAGTTTCTTTTGTTGAACATGTTATTAGATAACACGTACAAGAGGTAAGTATAGAAATGTGTATGAAACAATTTGTTCAACTTAGTGATTAAAAAATGGGTAAACGGATGAGTTTACTCGGAAAGGAGGAGTCTTTGACTCATACGCGGCCTAATGGGGGCATCCCTCTGACCGTCTGTATCTGAAACCGGCCTCTTGTGAGGGCATTTGACCACTAGGACCTTGATGGTGGTTCTAGTAATTCAAAACATTAGCTCATTTCGCCAACAAGATAATATGTCCGTCTGATGACTAACTGCTTCTCTTAGATTTAATATCTAACAAAAGTACGTCAACTTCAGTATAGCAAGAACCATCCTACTGACCCTCAACCTCTTGACAAATTCAAAATCCATGTACCTTAACCCGACAAGTTATTAACCTCTAATACTTACTCTAGTTTCTTATATTCGCATTCTTGATCGAGTCAAAGACCATGATTTAAGCTTTTTGCTGATGCATTTTAACATGCTACGAAAAAAATTATTACTATAACACACATATAGGTCTATAAATAAGTAAAATTTACCATCTGCAGTTTGCACATTGAAAATGAGTTCCATAATCTTGAATCATGTTTCTAACTCAATTTTCATATTGGTTTTATTGGCTTGTGTTTTTAACTCAAGAGCCCAACTTCAAGTTGGATTCTATTCGGAATCGTGTTCCAAGGCTGAGTCTATAGTTAAAGACGAGGTTTGTAAAGCATACTCACAAGACAGCGGTCTTGCTGCTGGTGTCGTAAGACTTCATTTTCACGATTGTTTTGTGAGGGTAAGACTAACCTTTTTTCAGTCTATCGCTTACGTTATTCATTAATATGTGATTTAGCTTGTTAATGGTAGACTCAAATTGCTTTCTTATATATTTATGTTATTGTAGTTGCATGCATGGGCTAACTAGTATTTGCTTCCAGGGTTGCGATGGATCGGTCTTAATAGATTCGACTGATCCTTCAAACATGGCAGAGAAAGATTCTCCTGTAAATAATCCTAGTCTTCGTGGATTCAATGTTATTGACAACGCAAAAGCTAGACTAGAAGAAGCATGTCCAGGAGTCGTTTCTTGTGCTGATATTGTTGCATTCGCAGCTCGAGATGGCATTCAGATTGTAAGAAAAAATTGAACCACTTAACGCTTACACAAACACAAGTACAAGCATGGCCACCCACAAAGCCAACTTATGTTTTTTGCATGACTCTGATGTACAAAAAAATAATAATGGATCGATAAAACGGGACAAACCAAATGGAAACTATTCTTTTCAACTATTTGTCATATCTCTTATAATGTATAACCATTATTATTGCAGACTGGGGGGTATGGATACGATGTCCCGGCAGGGAGAAGAGATGGTGTAGTTTCACTGGCAGCAGAGACGATAGCATTGCCTCCTCCGACATTAAATCTCAGCCAACTCACTCAGGTGTTCGCGAGCAATGGATTAACACAAGAAGAAATGGTTACTCTATCTGGTTAGCCATCATTCATCTTTTCGTTATAATGTACGTGTATAAATAAAACAAAATAAAAAACTTAAAAGTTATGATCTTTTTATAGGAACTCATACCATAGGCCGAGCACATTGCACTTCCTTTGCTAATAGACTATACACCTTCAGTTCATCTGTAAACCAAGACCCGAGCTTGGACGCTTCATACGCTAGCAGCCTAAAGCAGAAATGCCCCAACGGTGGAAATGATGTGAATTTGGTGGTACCAATGAATCCTAGCTCACCAGCCATCACAGACACAGAATACTATGTCGATGTCTTGAATAATAGAGGTTTGTTCACGTCAGACCAGACTTTACTCACAAGTGCGTCGACTGCACACCAAGTGTATCAGAATGCTATTTATCCGTCGCTTTGGAAGAGTAAGTTGGCAGATGCAATGGTAAAGATGGGTAAGATTGGTGTTATGACAGGTCATCAAGGAGAGATTCGGTTAAACTGCCGAGTGATTAACAAATAAAGAGGCCAAAAGTTATAATGCTTAAGTAATTAAAGTATCTTATTGTTCTTTTACGGTTACTACATGTTATTTACAACTAATCAAGACGCAAAGACTCTTGAAGTATCGATTATATGATTTTGAATATGTTATTTTGCTGTTTACATTTGTAATAATAATAAGTGTTTTGTATGTGTTTTAAAAGCAATAATATGATTTTTAAGTGTTCATACTCTAAGTTGCAATATAGTTTTATGTCTGGAATTATCAACCTGATCTAGCCCTTTTGTCTAGTTCATCTTGCCGCCTCAACTAAGTTATAAGCAACCATGTGGCTTAGTTTAATGATTAGAGAAGTTTCCAAGTTATTGCGCGATCTTGATTCCATCATGTTGACCTTATGCCGATTCGATGGCTTTTAACTACTTCACTTAGATTTAATGCAACAAGCCCACATCAATCAATAGCAAGAACTATCAGACTACTAACTCTCAACCTCTACAAATTCAAAAATCATAGAGCCTGACCGAGTAACCCCCTAACACTTAATATGTTTGTTGACAAGTCCGATATAATTTAATCTCTGCTGATGCCTTCAAACATGCTACTAAACAAATATTACTATATAACACGTACGTTCACACAGACACTTTGCTCTATAAATAAGTTGAAATCCATCATCTTTTCTATACCAAAATGAGTCACATTTACGCAATCTTCATTTTGGTTTCATTGGGATGTATTGTTCACTCAGAAGCTCAGCTTCAAGTTGGATTCTATTCTCACTCATGTTCGGAAGCTGAGTCGATTGTCAAAGATGAAGTTAGTAAAGCCTTCTCTCAGAACAAGGGTCTTGCTGCTGCTCTTGTTAGACTCCATTTTCACGATTGTTTTGTGAGGGTAAGATTATTATGAGACTTAACGCTTTCTTGCTTTTGTTGACAATGTTTTTATACAATTGGGATATTGTTTCACAGGGTTGTGATGGATCAGTCTTAATAGATTCAACTTCTTCAAACACAGCGGAAAAGGATTCACCAGCTAATAATCCAAGTCTTCGCGGATTCAATGTCATTGATAATGCAAAAACTAGACTCGAAAAAGTGTGTCCTGGAGTTGTTTCTTGTGCTGATATAGTTGCATTCGCAGCTAGAGATGGCTTTCAGATAGTAAGCAAATGAATGAACACTTACGCTTACACACACGCACACACACACAAAACACAAAACACGGGCCCCACCCACAAGCGCTTGTTCTGTTGAGTAATTTTACTCTCGGGAACAAAAGCAACTGATATACGTTTTTACTACATTGTTAGAGACTACTATTAACAAGTAATGGTAGTAGTCCCTTACCATATTAGTGAAAGACGCAACTATCCTTCTAACTTTGATTCAAACCACATATCTATCGTGTATAACTATTGCATTGCAGACTGGGGGGCTAGAGTACGACGTCCCAGCAGGGAGAAGAGATGGCAGAGTGTCACTGATAGCTGAGACGGTAGGATTGCCTCCTCCAACATCCAATCTCAACCAACTCACTCAGGTGTTCTCGAGCAATGGGTTGACACAAGAAGATATGGTTACTCTATCTGGTTAGCCATCATTCGTCTTTTTCCTTTTACTATGTATGCTATAAAAACGTATCTTGAAATTATAATTTTTTTACAGGAGCTCATACCATCGGCCGATCACACTGTACTTCCTTTGTTAACAGACTATACAACTTCAGTTCATCAGCAAAGCAAGACCCGACTTTGGACAAATCGTATGCTAGCAAGCTAAAGCAGCAATGCCCAAAGGGAAGTAACAATGTGAATCTGGTGGTACCGATGAATCCTAGTTCACCAGCCATCAGTGATACAGGATACTATGTGGATGTATTGGATAATAAAGGTTTGTTCACATCAGACCAATCTCTACTCACGAGTAAGTCAACAGCAAATCAAGTGCATCAGAACGCTAGAGACCCGTATCTATGGAAGAGTAAGTTTGCAAAAGCAATGGTGAAAATGGGCAAGAATGGTGTTTTGACAGGTATTCAAGGAGAGATTCGGAAAAACTGTCGTGTAATCAACAAGTAAAGAGGGTGATCATGTGATTCATGCAAACAGTCTGAATAAAAACTAGTGTGGTGCAATTTTTGTACATGTTTATGCAGATGTAAAGTGAAGAATAAGCAAGAGAATCTTGAACTGCATGTGCCCGGAAGAACTCGAGTATGAAGGCACAGCATGGCAAACCGAATCTTGAATAATGGTGTTCTCTTAGGTGTGCTTGGATTTGCATTTTGAAGGCGATTATGTGATTTTTAATGTTCTGTGTCTGTAAATTGTAAAAATAAGTGTTTGGATGTGTTCTGTAAACAATTATTTGATTTTGAGTGTTCTTTTGCTGTTGAAGTTGTTTGACATTCTGCGTTTGGACGTGCGTTTGTATTTAGTTCCCATAATCAGATTATTAATCATCTCCGAATGTTTGACCAATTATGATACATTAAATAATTGGTTTGGTTGCAAAAAACGTTGATTATGTAGTACCAGTGCGACAACCAGGGGCGGACCTGGGGTTCTCGGGAACCCGATGGATGTTTGTCGCGTAATGTAATTTTTTTGTAAAAGTTCTTGATTTTTTTAAAATGAAGCCGGTCTTAAAATTTTGGGTCACGTAAATATTACTTAATCCGAAATTTTGGGTATTCAGATATATTTATCTAGAATTTCGGATATATAAATTGAAAAAACTTAGCTAAAATAATGAGTCTAACATAAAACCGTCATCGCAAATTTCGGATATCCAAATTTGTGATATAACTAATTACTAGTTTTAATGTACGTGCACGCACGGGGTTTAGACATTATGTTTTTTTAAATACATGTATGATTTTTATTTTTATTTTGTTTTATAAGTTATGTTATAGAGTATTATCGAAATCATATGAAGAGAATAAATTCATATCTTATATTTACGAAAATTCTACCAACCGAAAATAAATATTCAAAACTCTATCCATTCATATACAAGAATCAGTTATCATATAACGTAAGAATAAATTATTAAGGTCAAAGTTGAAGAAAAAAGACTTTGAAAAAGTCAAGTGGACACTTAATGTGGGACGGAGGTAGTATGTTTTTTTAAATACATGTATGATTTTTATTTTTATTTTGTTTTATAAGTTATGTTATAGAGTATTATCGAAATCATATGAAGAGAATAGATTCATATCTTATATTTATATCTATATACTACTATATAAAGCATATATAATGTGGGACCCATTAAAAATTAAGATAAGGAGGTGCAATCTTGACTATCCATCTCATTTTAGGGAAATCACACATTAAGTGACATGTGTCATCATTTGATTAAAAAACACATTTTATTTCAAATTTAAATAACTTTATATCAATTTAATTTTATCATGATCTAATTTTTCATCATATTTTTAAATTTTATACTCTTTAATTTTAACATCTATTTTGATAATATTTTTTTATAATTTTTGTTTTTTACATTTTCAGTGGGTTTACACTTCATATAAAACATTTATAATGTGGGTCCCATTAAAAATTAAGATAATGAGATGCAATCTTGACCATCCATCTCATTTTAGGGAATCACATCATAAAGTGACATGTGTCACATTTTGATTAAAAAACCACCTTTATTTTCAAATTGAAATATCTTTTTATCAATTTAATTTTATTATGATCTAATTTCACCATATTTTTTAAAATTTTATACTCTTTAATTTAACATCCATTTTGATATATTTTTATAATTTTTGTTTTTTACATTTTTAGTGGGTTTATTTTATGTTGATTTATATTTTTTACAACTTTAACCTTAATTAAATATAAACTTGATACGTTAAAACTATATACTTTCGGAGAGAGTGTTGTCTTTTTACATGCGAGAATGATGATGTTAATATGGTGTTCCGAGAAAGCTACGGGAAACCCAAACGAACACATACAACGAACACATACATTCAAAGTGTTGTGAAACGAAATTACTAAGCGGATAGGAAATTGCGTAAAGAGTTGAGTTAGTAAATTTTTTATTGCCGCCGCTATGCGCGGGTAACCAACTAGTATTTAAAAAAATCATGTTACCCAGTAATTTGGGTGTTTTCAGACTCGCGCTTTAAAGCTATAATCATTTTATACTACACACGTTCCATATAACTACTCTTCTTAGGAGCCCGAAGTGGTAATGTGAACTTCGAGGGCCACAAGGGTGGATTAGTTTTCTCATCGTTATTATCGAACCTGTGGCTCCACTTGGAAGGTGGTTTATGCTTATGTTGGGTATGCCAGTTGATATTGTATATGTTTTTTATGATTCTAGTATTGCAATTATTGAGTCAAGCTATACTTATGATTATGGTCACACTTTGTGTTAAAACATGTAAAAATTTTAGCCTTCGCAACGAATTTAAAAGCTTCAAGTTGTGTTATCGAATATAGTCAATATTTATAGAATTAGAAAGTAAAAAAACTCAAATAAGTATTATGTTTAGTTACTCATACAATATGTGTTGGTCAACAAGATTTACCTATTGTTTATCTATATACATAGACAAATATAAAAGAGTTTTAACCATTTTTCCCGTCACGAACTTTTTAGATATATAAGTAGCCTAGATTGTCTTATATATGATTCTATAGGCATACATACATGTCATGGAATTAGACTTTTTGAGAAATTTAAATGTTAGAATTTTAGTACGCATTTAACAATAGAAAAAAAAAATGCAATTCTTCCAAACACATCAATGAATAGCTAGATAACCCTTATTTTATATTTATGATATCTTTATGTGCTTCGGTGTTTTTCTATATGGTTGTACAACATAATTTCTGACGAACAATGAAAAATCATCATAAAAGACTTCGGTGATTTGGGATGTGACTTAGATACTGTTAAATCTTTGTTGAAATAATAACTTATTACGGTTTGTATTATTTTAAAATATAATGTCTGGGTTTATGTTTAAGTGGTTATTTGTTTATTTTTTAAATTTATAATAAAAACTGTAATTTATAAATTTACACTTTACACTCCATATAATTTACTTTAAAAAAAAAATTAAAAAATCACTAAATTTTTATTAATTACTCCAATTTTTCAAGTTTTTTTCTTACACATATTTGGTCACAGTTTAATTTTTATGTGTTTTTTTCTCCTTCATATTTCTTCAACAGAAATTTTTTAATTTTGACCAAATTGATTTAATTTTGACCTTATTATTTGACCTATCAGATCACTCGATTTACTTACGTGGCAAAATCAAGCGTTCTGATTGGTCTAATTTTTAAATTCATATGATTCAATTTGATGGAAAACTCCGAAATGATGTAATTCTTTTATTATATAAAAGATAAAAGATTAACAAGTCTCTTAAATTATTTAAATTGAGAACAAAAAATTATTGTCGAAAATGTCTCATTTCATATTTTCGCTATAGTCCACAAAAAGCCATGAGACGATTTTGGTACAATCATAATCGTATTTACCTCTTTGACAAATCTTCATATATTAAATTAAATAACTGTCTAAATTCATATGGTAACTGTTTGTGAAAGAGATTTCATTCAAACTTGTTATAAATATAGCCCTCCAATGAAAAAATCAAAAACGTAACAGCAAAAAACCAAAAACCAAAAAGACCAAACATAACTTTTGGTTCGGGGTTTGGTTTTAGTCACCCTTGATTAAAACCTTTTATACTCGTTAAAAAATTTATGTGCACCTAATGACTTCACCATTTTCTTCAGGAGACGAGCTAAATACACACGTACCATCAGGTAAAAGGTCGTATGCACAAAAGACTTGTGATAACGATGAAAAACCTAATTACAGGCAACATGACATCAGATATCTACTAATTAAATTAATCAGCTCTTCGTCGACTTGAACTAAATACACTCATATAATCAGGTCAAAGGAATAACCTAATTACAGACAGCATGACATCATATATCTACTAATTAGATTAATCAGGTCATTCATAGTAGGTACTGAAACAATTAAAAATAAGAAAAGATCTCAACAACCTCAACCTTATGATTAAGAAAAACATAGCAATAATAATTGTTTTTATGCAAAAAAATCCAATCAAGTAGCTAGAAAAGTTCAATATATTTCCCCCCAACGAGAGTGCACACCATAATCAAATGGCAGACGAATACATTTCATAACTCGTCTTCATCTAACACAAATCAATATCCAAACTAGTGGTAAGCTCCTTAATGGTCGTGATCTATGTCACATTATGAGTTTTGAGAGCCTTAACAGCCTTAGGCCTCGACACTCCTGCTTGTGTCATCACAAGATCAATGTCACGTGGCTCAACACCAGTCTCGTCAACTTCCTCCTCTTCTTCATCTGCTTGAGCTGCGGCTGCTGAAATTTCCGGTTTGCCCATCACGGATCCCATGTCAGGCATTCTGAATTGTTGGGCTGCTTGAGTTTGAAGTTGCGAGCTCAAGTCCTCAATCTTTGCCTCTCCGAAAATGACGTAAGTTTCAGAGTTGGGGCTCTTGAACACATCGGGCTTTGAGATGAAAAACATGATCTGTATTGTCAAGCAGAGGTGGTTTTAGTTTATTTTGAGCTATGAAACCTATAACCAGAAACTGATTAATTTACTCCTAAATGATATAAATAATTAGAGCAGAATCACTTTATGAAACTGCAGAAAACGATTATTGCAATAACAGACTTACATTTTTTGCTCTTTTGATGGTGACCCTGCTAACACCAGTAACAGGTTTCATTCCCAGCTTCAACATTGCCTTTCGACTCTTCTTCTCACTCCTGCTTTGCTTGGAACTCTCACTCCCAACTGAAATTTATTTTACAGTGCATCAGGTACAAACCGAAGAGAGGATATAATATAATAAAAAAGTAGCGTCTGTCACAAGTAAAGACGGCAAAGAAAGTACGTGGTTAACTTGTAGAGCACTAAAGATATGCGGCTAAAATATATCAGGCTACCGAGGCTCCTTACTTTACAATCGCAAGATGTAAAAGTATGTTCCAATTAATAACCGAATAAAATCAACTATAATGAGTTAACAACAAGTTCCTTAACCATATAGAACCAAATCCCTAAGGCCCTAGAAAGCGTAGGCTGCCACTATACTGAGACTCAACAAAATCAAATTTTACAGTAATCAATCAACTTAGGAAATAGCATTTGGGTGTGCTAATGCTGTTTCAAGCTGTGAATCATACAATATGCAGTTCGAATGTTTGTCAACGTCTGATCATTTAACTATTTACAAGCAAAACCACCACCTAAACTATCCAAAATCGATTACTTGACTCCAAGAAAATCAGTATCACTTTCACAGAACCAAAACACTGAGAGTGTGTCGGGATTGGTTATTAAAACAATTTATGCTTCTATAAAAACCATATCGGAAAATAAGCAGCTCCCAACCTCATATTTCACCTTCAAATAAACAGATTGGATAAGACATTCGAAACACCATAAAAACTGTGCTTAGGTGTTGCATCAAAACACAATAAGCAGATATGCAAATTTAATGGTTGTCTATGATTGCTTATTATAAACAGATAATCTGTTGTATCAGAGCACAACACTAAAGATAGTGCTTAAAACTGCTTTATGCAGAAACTACAATAGTTAAATAAGCAACTCTAAGCGGGTGTTTGGGATTGCTTATTCAAAATAGATTATTCGTTTTGAAAACAGATAATCAGCTGTTACAAAACGTGATTTTGAAATATAGTGTTCGGATTTGATTATGCTGTTTGATATTGCAATAATCAGATAATCAGTACTTTTAGTGTTTGGCAAATTATATTATGTAATGACTTATATAGTGAAATGACTAAAAAGGACATCAACTATATACCAAATTATTTCTTACTTTTGAATACACTTCAGAATATATCTTACTGCTATAAATATCATTTTTATTATAGACACTATGTATATTTCACATGTTATATTTATATCTATATAAGTATTTTATTAATGATAGTTTTTGTAGGTAAAGTAAAGATAGGTAAGAGTGAAATAGGGTCATCACTCATCACCTCCACCCATTCAAAGACAAAATAATGACATAGGAAAATTTTCAGTTTTGGGATCTAAACGGATGTTCCTTCAAACCATCCATATTAAATTTCAAAAATCAAAAATCTCCTGTAGTTGATTTTGTATACGATTTCACTTTTGGTATACATACACCATCCACTGGCGCCTCCAGCATACCGACGAGTCCTCTTCTTCTTATTTTTCCGGCCACTTTGTCTGCAACATCACCTGCGACAACAATCTTGGCTAAAGGTGGTGAAGATTAATGAAAGGAATGGCTGAATTTTTTTGTGAAAGAAGATAAGTCATATTGGGGATATATTTTGAGGGTGTTTTTGTAATTTGTCTGATAATACATTGTTTCATCAAACCTACGTTTTCCAGCAGCAGGTTCCCTCTAGATTATCAAAAGCTGCGTTTTGTACTCTTCAAAATGCAAATAATCTCTTTTTAGCTTTCTTCACCCAAACACTCATTTTAGATTTTCTGCGTTTACAAACTGAAATAATCAAATAATCAGTTCAAAAACGTACTCCCAAACACCCTCTAAAACAACTTACTCAACCAGGGGGTGTTTGTTTGAGCTTCCAAGCTTATGTGGTTTCGGCTTATGTTTCATAAGCGGAGCTGACTTTGAAACTGGTGAGCTTATAGGGGTGTTTGTTTCGGCTTATATAGTCAGCTTATGGCTTATTTGGTTTTGGGCTTATGTTTCATAAGCTCATTTTTTGTGGTTTTTTGAAACTTTTCAGCTTATATTAGTTTATATTGTGTCATTATGAATGAACTTTTTTTTTTGTGAAAATGTGAAGTATATATTAACACAAGGAATAAGACTTTATAGAAATTCATCATGAAGGAAGGACAATGGACAGGCCCAATTCCAAACCAAAAAACAAACAACCTAGATACAATCAACAATACAAATGGAGGTAATTCAGACTAAGCAACCAGAAACTATACACTTCACATTTTCACTAGCAGTGTTTACATTTCCTTTAACAATATTCACACCCTTGAGTCAAAATAGTGTAGAGAGACAAAAAGGGAAATATTAAAAGGCCTCAACAACTGCTAAAGATCATAACAATGAATGAACTTATACAAGCCGAAAAGTTTCAAAATAAGCCACAAAAGGGAGCTTATGAAACATAAGCCCTAAAACAAATAAGCTATAAGCCAAAACAAACACCCAGCTTACAATGTCATAATCAATGAACTTATATAAGCTTATAAATTACAAAATCAGCCCGAAGACTCAGCTAACTAAACAAGAATATCCACACACTCAAAACAGCCTATTTGCTGTATGAAAAACACATAACTAGTTTAACAAACAATTATCATTTCACAATTATTAACAACATTAAAAAGCATCAAAATTTCATATACCTTGAAGAGTATCATCCTCATCATCATCTGAGTCAGCATCCACATCATCATCATTATGGTCATCTTCTTCCTTAACATCCTCAACGACACCTTCAACAACCTTATTAACCTCTTCTTCCTGATACATAATAATACATTTTTATAACAAATAATATATATATAAAAAGTATGAATCTTTATTACATATTTAGTATTGAAATATCAAGAGGGTTAACCTCAATTTTCTTCTCAGATTCAATTTCCTCAACAACTGGGCCTGGCATGTTTATTTGTGTGTTTGTTTTGAGTGTGTGTTTGTGGATATTCTGTTGAATGGAATGATAAGATTTTTCCCTTTTAGGGTTTTAGTTTCTTGTTGGGCTTTCTTGTTATTGGGCTCAGCCCAAATTATTCTTTGTTGCGTTTTCAAATGACCTATCTTAGAGGTGAAAACAAGCAGAGCTTTTATTTTGAGCTTGTAATATAAGCTCAAAATCTATAAGACTTGTTGATAGAAATAATGCTTAAAAACATTATTAATATTTTTCATATCTTTACGTTTTGATAATCACAAAATATAAAAACGTTCAATGTAAAATTAAACGTAAACAAGTAATTAGTAGTAAATTTTCATTTCGAAAATTATATCACTTAAAGGTATGAATAAATAAATGATTAATGCATTTTATGATCAAAGGAAATTTTTATTCAACCTCACACTTTTATAAAATGTTGTAAATATTTTTATAAACATTACAAAACATTTTCTACAATTAAAAGAAATGTTTTATTCAAAATAAACATTTTAAAATTCAAATTTTCGGACCTAAAACGGCTAGAAAGTTCCAGAAAATTCTCCCTACACAAAAGGACAAACTGGAGAGCGCCCAGTCTAGGGCGGCCCCCTTAAATACACGGGCGGCCCGTTTAAAATTAAGGGGACCGCCCACCTATTTAAGGGGACCGCCCATAGGTAGACGCTCCTCTAGTTTGTCCTATAAATACTGGACTTTTCCTCACTATTTTCTCACCTTTTGCACTCATTCTTTCTGTTCTAAAACAGCCCACACATCTTATTAAAATCCTTTGATCATTTAATCATAAAGCTTTGTTTCCAAGTGATCCAAGCTCAATTCCTCAAGTACAAGAGAAGAATACTTCCATCATCAAGTGAAGAAGTATTACACCTTTGTGTGTTGTTGCAATCTTATTGCATCCATATCATAACTTGTAAATCATTTGTAAATCTTGTAAAGTTGTGTAGTTGTTAGATCTTGGTGATTGTTGTAAGTATAGTTAGATCTTGGTGATCTTTCCTAGTAGTGTTAGTTAGGTGTGATTATAGTAGTGGCTTGGTGAAGTAGTGGTGTGAAGAAAACTAAGGTGTGAAGAAGTTGTGTAGTCGTGATCAAGTCGTGAAGCAAAGTTGTGTAGTGAAGTTGTGAAGTTGTGGTAGATTGGTTCTAGCTAAGATTAGAACTCGACATCTAGCTTAGTGTCGGAAATCAAGATAAGCGAAAGTTGTGTAAGGTTTTCTCCGCCATAAGGGAGCTTGTTGACATAGTGAAGAAAACTCTCGAGTTAGGTGCTCGAGGAGTGGAGTAGGGCGAAGAGGTGCTTCGTTACCGAACCACTATAAATCCTCGCGTTGTGGTTTGATTGTTCTTACTCTTATCTCTTGTCTTACATTATTTTCTCATACTATCCTATTAATTGTTTAGATAAGTATATTGTTCATATTGTGCAAGTGTTGAATTCACATAAAGTCGAATCTAGAATTTTTACAAACACTTTAAAACCTTAAATTAAAAAGCGGTAAACTATTCAACCCCCCTTCTAGTTTTCCACAATTGGTATCAAGAGCCACGTCAAACAAGATTTTTAAAATAAATTGTATTTTAAAACTTGAATCGATCTATGGAATCGGAAAAATATTTAGAAGGGCAATCTATGCAAAGACCACCACTATTTGAAAGTGATGGATTTATTTATTGGAAAAATAGATTCGAAACTTATGTGAAGTCAAAAGATCTAGATCTTTGGCATGTTATTACCGATGGTGATTTTCCTCCTATTCAAAATAATCCCGAAACTAAAAAGGATGAAGTTGTACCTTTTCATAAACAAAACGATGATCTTAAAAAGAAACTTGCAAAAAATAATGAAGCTAAAATGGTAATTTATAATGCTTTGCCACGTAAAGAATACGAAAGAATTTTTATGTGTCAAACCGCAAAAGAAATTTGGGATACTTTATTAATCACTCATCAAGGTAATAATCAAGTCAAAGCTAACAAAATAGATCTTCTTGTTCAACAATATGAACAATTTATGATTCCGGAAGAGGAGTCAATAGATAATGCATTTGCTAAATTTAACACTATTATTACTAGTCTAAAAGCACTTGATGAAGGTTTTTCTAGCAAGAATTGTGTTAGGAAATTTCTTAGGGCATTACATCCAAAATGGCGCGCGAAAGTCACGGCGATTGAAGAATCAAAGAATCTAACAACCTTACCTCTTGACGAACTAATTGGAAACTTGAAAGTTTATGAAGAAGTAATAAAGAAAGATTTCGAAACGGTCAAAGGCAAGAAAGAACAAAGTAGATCTCTTGCATTAAAGGTGAAAAAGGAAGTAAGTGATGAAGATAGCTCAAGCTCCGATAGTGAAGACGAAGAGTATGCTATGGCCGTAAAGGAATTCAAGAAATTCTTCAAGAGACGAGGAAGATTTGTAAGACAACCACGAGGCGATAGAAAAACATTCCAAAGAAGTAGAAATGATGGTTATGGTAAAAGTGAAAGAAAATGTTTTAGATGTGGTGATCCAAATCACCTCATTGGAGAATGTTCAAAGCCGCCAAAGAACAACGATCAAAGAGCATTTATTGGAGGAGCATGGAGCGACAATGGAGAAGATGAAGTGGAAAAGACTAAAGATGAAACTTGTCTTGTAGCTCAAGCGCCCGATGAAATATGCTTAGGAATAAACTTGGAACCCGATGAGTGGATTAAAGATAGTGGATGCTCAAAACACATGACCGGTAATCGAAAGTTGTTTTCTTCATACAAAGCGTACAACGGAGGAAACGTAATTTTTGGGAGCAACTTGCGCGGTAAAATCATAGGCAAAGGTACGATTTCTCAAGACTCCCTAATAATTGAAAATGTTGAGCACGTAGATAACTTAACATATAACTTGCTTAGTGTAGGTCAAATATGTGATAATAAATGCAAAGTAATATTTACCGAACACGATAGCGAAATAATCAAAGACGAAAAGGTTATAGGTAAAGGAATTAGGAAAGGAGGAATATATGTAATGAAACTAGGAAATAAACCGGAAGACAAAATATGCCTTGCAACATTAGACGAAAACTCCACACTATGGCATAGGAGATTAGGTCACGCTAATATGCAACTAATTCAATCATTAGCATCTAAAGAATTAGTTAGAAATCTACCCAAACTTAAATACGACCGACATTTTTGTGATGCTTGCAAAATTAGAAAGCAAGCTCATGCAAGTCACAAGGCTAAAAATATAGTTTCAACAACTAGATGCTTAGAACTAAACTCCTAAACCTATAACACTGAGAGAAAATCTCATCTCTAATCGCTCCTGACCTAATATACAACTCCCTAAGGTCTCAATCATAACCCTCAAACAAAGTAGGTGGTAGTGCGTCTAAACGCTGCGTATGATCATGGAGTATGCTCCTGTGAAGCTCAAGTTGCGTCCCTGCCTCTAAGAACACATCCTCATCTACTGCTATAGTGTTTGCTGAGGTAGTCACTAGTGAAGCTACCGGGGTAGGAATTGCTGGGGATGATGGTGAAACTGACAAGGAATTAGACGACTACTCAAGAGATAGCAGTATCTGAACAGGTGCAGCTGGTGGTACATAAGTTAAAATGTTAGTATAAACCCTGCCATCCTCAAGATCTACCCATGTAACAATGGTGGGCTGTCTAAATGAATATATCCTCTCTACTCCCTCATGCTCTGATACATACCTAGAGCTTTATCCTACCTCAAACGTACTAGGCATATCTCCCTCTCCTACAACTAACTCACGACGTCTCAACGCCCTATAACCAAGTCCTAAAGGCTCGTCCATGACTGTGTCCTTAGCCAGAACTGCCTGTTACTGACCCTCGGGTGCAGCCTCCTCCTCCTCTAAACCAGGACCCTCATCCTCTGAACCAGGACCCTCATCCTCTGAACCAGGACCCTCATCCTCTAAACCCTTTCTCTCAGTATTCGAATCCGAACTCCATCCTCAGTATCCTCTACAAGCTCTGATGTACCCCGATAACTCTTCCTTATGGGAAGGGTTAGAGATGATGATGGTGATGGTGTCTCGTAAGAGGATCTATACCTCTTACGGAATGAAGAGGGGGACAAAGCAGCTGCCTCTGCTATTCGGGCTAACATGCCCAGGGATAAGGTTGGCTGAGTACGCACGACCATACGTGCGGTCCTATGGTGGAACGAAACTTGGGTGGGTGTAGAGGTGGGTAAAGTCTGAGTAAGTGGGTGATCAGGTGACAGTAGTGCGGTGGAATCCGATGAAGCTGAGGAATGGATGTGGTGATCCTAGTGTCCGATGGCTCAGAAGCCTCAAACTCCTCTGTCTCTAAAGGAGCCTCCTCTGGCTCAGACTCAGTGTCTACAGTGGCAGGTGTATGAGCCTGTCCAACTGTCAAGTGAAGGTCATCCGATGATGGAACGGGTGATGGTACAATAAGTAATGGCTGGGGAACCTCTGTCTCCCTAAGATCCTCAACGGGTCTAGACTTAGTGTTCGTATCAACTAAATGTTCCTGCCTAACTTCTACATAAGGGTCATCAGGTAATGGGGTAGGCACTCAGGAGCTCTGAGCTCCAAAAATCTGTGAGATAATCTCTGAGTCAAAGTGACCTGGGTAGACATGACCTGTGATAACACGGTAAGGGTATAAGTACTCCCATAAAATATCATTACTCAAATTGTCATCATAACTCTGCTTACATATAGTAATCAACATAACGTTTAATGTAGGTATCTTAACCGATATATATAATATAATATATATATATATCTGATATATATTTAATATATATATTATATATATCTATATATATATAGATTATATATATAGATATATATCATAACTCCTTATATATATATCAAAGGGATACGAGCGACAAATAGGCACCAACAAGTTCGATACAGTACAAGTGCCTCAGGACATCATGCAATCACTACAACATATCTACCAAAGACACACCCTTAATTAACATCGCTACCAACACATATCTATCAAGGCTCTGAGGGCATCATGCAATACAATCACATAGCTACCAAGAACACATCCTTAATCAACATTGCTACCAACAACATATCTACCAAGACTCTCAGGGCATCATGCAATACAATCACATAGCTACCAAGGATACATCCTTAATCAACATTGCTACCAACAACATATCTACCAAGGCTCTCAGGGCATCATGCAATACAACTAAGGCAGCATGGCAAACACTTGGCAATCAACGATAATCTAGACCTCAACGCTCGCAAGCATTCGCATACCACATTACCACGCAAAAGTACATATTATGCAATATGTACATTCAAGGTCAATTCATTTTCAGGTGGTCTTAGACTTCACATATTCCCTCCCCTTCCCCTAACATAATTTAAGAAAACTACCCCCATCATTTCATAGTCCCTCGTGAATTAAGCATAGTCGATCAGGCTATGCGTAATTTAGGAAAAACTATGAACTGCTCGGGCTAGTTAACTTTCGCCATGTTCGAGGTTTTATGAAAACTTTTGTTGGTTATAGTTGCGTTTTTATTTTTATAAAAACGGCATTCTCTATAACCTTGGCTCTAATTACCAATCTGTCACACCCCGACAACAGCGAAAACATAGGATGCGACGATATAGTTACATCGCACAAGATACAAGATCATACCATCAAATTTACAAAAGATCTAGATTTACAATAGTCACAAGTTTACACTTTTGAATTTAAAATATACAAGTTTCAAGTTAACACCCCACATGTGTACCTCTCAAATTTCCATATCTCCTGATTTACCTTGGTTCGCAACACACCTGAAAATGATACTCGAAAAGGTCAACAATAATGTTGGTAAGCTCGTAGGTTTAAAGAAAAACCCAGTCGATGTGCCAATATTTCAAACAGTTGGACAATTATGCAATATGACAGTGAATATATGCAAAACATTTTAATTCCATGACTTAGCATCCCCACTAATCATACACCATGACATAGCATCTCTATGCTAGTCATCGCAACAGCATATACCCATTCTCTTAGAGTCGCAACTCCGAGGTCACCCGCACCTAAAGCCTACTAGCTAGAGCATTTACTTAGGGCAAGACCATCACAAACATAGCAAATCCATGCTAATCACGTACATTGCCATGCACCTCGATGCACGCAAGTACAAACAAACCACATAATATTCACATAGCAGTCATAAGCACATAACATTGTCCCAAAAATATAACCACATTTCGCACAGTTAAAAAAATCAGTTCAAAACACATTTGAGTATCATTTTCCCCCAACATAAAAGATTTAAAAAGTGGGGTTACAAGAACTCACCTCGACAGATGACAATAACCGCACAGATAAACTCTACACAACGCACAACGATACTCGGCCATGACCTAATCATTAAATCTACTTTATTAACATTTTGTACAAAATTGTCTTATTGTACAAGCGTTTGTCCTTACTCACACGATCCTTATTCTTATTGCAAAATCCTCATTCTCATTACAAAACTTCTGTTCTCATTACAAAACCCTTATTCTCATTACAAAACTCTTGTTCTCATTACAAAACATTTTGGTATCATGGTTGTGTGGTAACTAAATAAAACAACTCGATGCACTTGATCTAAGTGCTACATCAACACATAATACTCGAAAATATACCAATCAATTAAAACGAAACGACTGTTCAAACGGTTTGAGGAAATCCGATGAGAAGTGAGTAAAAACCTAAAGATTCAAAATAACAAAATAAATATCTTCGTAGTGTTAAAGTATATATATTTAAATGTATATATGATAATAAAATAATAATATTTTATTATTTTTGTCTTTTTATCGGGCTAAACGATGTAAGTATAAAATCTCGCCATCTTAGTATGTCCACATTCGATCGTTTAATCTTGACACTTAATGTTCATTAAAAAGTCATCTTTTGTCCTTTAGTCGAATCGACACGAAATAAGTTTTTTATAATATTTTCTAAGTGTGATTCATTTTTATAAAATTCGACATGACCCGTTTGTTTGTAAGAGGTTCCCAAGGTTTTCAAACCTCAACTTTCAACACTTCCCACAATTTTCCCAAAGTTCCTATAAAATGCCAAAAAAATCCATAATCATGAGTCGTTTAACCAAACATGACTATATTTGACCATTTTAACCATTTTTCACTCTCGCGTGTAACCGTAAACCCATTTATCATTCCTAGAAGTCCAAGCCACTAAGTTTCCACCCATTGGGCCTAAAAGCCCAATGTTAGTCCAATAGCCTTTGCCAAGTCTTACATATTCATTTTAAATCCTATTTAAGTCCACTAATTGATCTATTCGCCATTGGGCCTTATGGCCCATTAAGAGTTTCATAATTAGCCCGAAAACTTTAAATCAAAAGTATTTATACCTTATTGGGCCAAAGCCAAAATATAAGCCCAAAACCAATATATAAGCCCAAATCCAATATTTAAGTCCAAACTTTTACGTAAGCCCAATATAAGCTGAAACATAATAAGCCAAAATAAGCCGAAATCAAATTAGCCGAAGCTAAAATAAGCCAAAGCCGTATAAGCCGAAGCCTAAATAAGCCGAAATCAATATAGGCTATAAGCCAAATAATATGAGCCGAAGCAAATAAGCCATAAACCAAATATAAGCCGAATCAAATACGCCAATTCAAATAAGCCAAAACCAAATAAGCCCTAATATAAGCCAATAAGCTCGAATAAGCTAGGAAATAAGCCGGACAAGTACTAACGGGCCAAGCCCATGATGCCACCTCTTTTCTCTTGTTGGGCCGATGCCACACACGAGCCCAAAACACAAATAAGCCCTAACGAGCTTAGTTTTAGGCTATGTTTCAAAATAAGTCGAAATAAGATCTTAACACAAAAGTTATTTTACTAACACGACCATAATATAAAAGTGTTCAATCTTTGTTCTTTCCCTTTTGTCCACGTCGAACCCAACGCACCCTTATTACTTTCGTTTCAAATTTTTCGTGTTCAATTTTTAACAAACGCAAAGTACAACTAGCTTCTATGTATCATTAAACACACAAAAGTACAGGTTAAATAAAATTTTAGAAAACTTACCAAGAGGGTTTTAAAAAGCAAGAAGAAATGCGAACCGACTACCCAAACGTAGTTTAATCAATAACCCAAATACTAGAATCAACCCAAGACTTCTACATCTTTAAGTTCTTGATCAAAGTTTAACAAAAATGTATGGTTTTGTGTGTTTGTGGAATCGAACGAGCAAGACAAAGGAAAAGAGAGAAAAAAATGATTTCAAAACTCATGCACTATGTGTGTTCTAGGTTAATACAAATGTTTATAGTGCTAGTCTTAGACACAATAACTAAAAACTAGCAATCTTGTCTCACTTGTTGTTTTCTAACCGGCTAAGCATCCTAGGGGTCTCGAGATTGCTCCGTTTTGTGTCGGGTTCACTTAAAACTCAAAGTTCATCAATTTAAAGCATTACCCAAAGTTTCTTAGTATTTTTATTGAACTTAAAAATACTTTTCCAAGAACTTAGATTATTTACACAGCATATTTCCAAATTAAACTTCCCAAAATTCATTCTAAACATTATTGAACGTGTCGGGACCAACATACGAGTTTAGTTTAACTTTAACCGAAACCCTTCTCAAAAGTTTAGAAGTATCTCAACTTCAAAATATGACTTGTCATTTTAGACTTGTCCAAAAACTTCACTTTCATGCCCTTTACGGACCTTAATTAAATTTCATAAAAACACCTATTTTTTGATAACGTTTGAATCACACCTTAGCGATTTACGTACTAGACAAACATTACTTCAAATTATGAAATCACTTATCAAATAAGTTCGTTAAATTCACCCAAGATTGTTATACCCGTTCTTAAATTAACTGTCGTGCCAGTACGCGCTGCGTGACGATTTCCGCGAAACACGAGAAAACTTCCCAGAAAGCATTAAAATGACAACATAAATACTCTGATACGGAAAGATGATACAAAAGTGATTCACTTACGAAACCCAAGACTCTCTCAACACCAGGTTAAACCGTAACCGTTTCATACAAAATAAGTCAACTGAAGTCAACTTTTCAGCTTTCTCTAAGAAAACTAACAAAATCGAAAGACACCGATATAATTATAGTATTTTAAAATACTAAGACCTAGGAAATTTTTTTACCGGTTATCACAGTCTATCCCCTTAAAGGAATTTCGCCCCGAAACTCAACTTAAATCATCAAGCACAACAACAACAAAATTTCAATTCCTCAACATAATGCACTGGTTCTCTACCGATTTAGTCTCTTCAAGCAAGGTTTCTTTTGATTCCCCTAGAGACTTAGTTCTAAAGTTGAGTCCTTACACTTCCTTATGATCTATCTAGTTCCTGTTTCACACAACATGATATTCTTTCCTACTATCTCCTCAACTTGATAGTTCTCCCTAACCTTTGGATTACCTATTCGGTCGGGTGTCCGGATATGATCTAGTCCTCGACGCGACAGCAAAACTCTTAAAGCATTTGATAGCACCTAGTCCCTCGGTTGTTCTATTCTGTAGGTTTAGTCCTCCAAGAAGTATATGTCCCATACATCATGACTTTTGCATTGCTCTTTTAAGATCGTCTAAGGTTTGCTTATCAAAATCTAGACTCTTGCAAGTGGATTTTACTTGCTCTGAGTAGTTTGGGTTCCAACCCACTAAGAATTTAGAATATTCATTGGGGTTATGCTATAATCAAAATCAGATTTCTAATCAGTCTACTACAGTTATGACCAAGTCTCCTCGTGATTTCACAGGGTTTTACCTAACTCCGTGTTCTTCTAACGCGACGGTTCGACATGGCAACTTGAATATTTTTTAAGTTCCACACAAGTTGGGAATAAGTGTGTGAGAGGTCTCACAAGAATGGTAACTCAACCCGGTGTGAGTGACGAGTCATATCGAGTATGTGTAAACAACAACGTTCCTGCATACCAATATACCAGCTCAAATAACAAAACAGACTACCATCCATTAATTTCCTAAAATCGTACAAAACTTTCTACCTCTAAGGTTAATCCTGATTTCAACATGAGTCGTCTACAAACTAATAATAACTAGCTCATAATCCCTACCAACCGAACTATCCAACATAGATCTAGCACTAACTGAAGCTACTCAGTTTAGCGATGTACAAAATCCTAATCAAGAATCTCATATAGTCTACTACTCCCCTCTAGACTCCTTCCTCCTTTCTATCCTAGCAACATAATCTGTCAACTCCAATCGCTCACACCTCTCCTCAGTAATCTGCATCCTTAAATCATGGTTCTCCATCTGAATATCATATATAGCATGCCACAAAGCTGCTCTCTGGGCATCAGTCTGACCTGCTCATACCTCTAAAGCTAATACTGGCCTCCATATAGCACTAAATGTCACCGTAGCCCTCTCCTGCTCCTGCTCTAAACTCCTAAACCTATAACGCTGAGAGAAAATCTCATCCCTAACTGCCCCTGACCTAGTATACAACTCTTTAAAGTCTCGATCATAACCCTCAAACAAAGTAGGTGGTAGTATGTCTAAACGATGCGTATGATCATGGAGTATGCTCTTGTGAAGCTCAAGTTGTTCCCTGCCTCTAAGAACTCATCCTCACACTGCTATATGGGTGGGCATGCCGAGGTAGTCCACGCGGTTGAACTACCGTGGTAGGAACTGCTAGGATGAGATAGTGAAACTACTGGCAAGGGAACACCCCCAACATGGGTCGCAGCGGAATAAGGATCCGGGGCGTGTTACTTCAAGATCAACAGCACAAGATATATATAAGAACGACACAAAAGTCGTTTAAAACCGATACATTGGATTTGACAAAGTATTTGTTACATAAGCCCGAAGCTTCACTTGTTCACTTGTTCAAAATACAAAGAATTTATTAGCCCTAACTGTATACAAAATGTAATGCGACAAAATCTTTAATGCATGATATCCAAATCAAAACCACCAATGTATCTCTTGCACCTCGTGCTTATTGACCTCCTGAAAAACATTGCTTTAAAACGTCAACAATAATGTTGGTGAATTCATAGGTTTGATAAATCGTATATTGTAGGACCACAAGATTTCCCAAGTGTATGATAATGCAACAGATGCAGACATCATAGAAATGTAATTATGTTGCCCTAAGCTCATGACACTGAAGCTCGACATGAATGAATACAATATAAATTGCCTACATTGCCCATGTTGATGTTCTAACCCTCAACATCCTATATTCGACATGGTATACGTTCGTTTGTCCAGTGATAGCTAATCACCCGAACGGGATGTCAATCCCAATAGATCTATTCATAATATTCGCGCTCATAATCCAGTAATTGACAGTTTATGATAATGGGCTCAACTAGGGTTATCGCTACTTAGGCAACACATAATCATGAAGTAAAAGTATCCACTTGTGTCCAATTGTAAAACAATGAATGTTTCTCACCCCAAAAACTTGTAAAGCAAAATCATGTAAAACGTGGGGCTATGAACTCACCTTGAGCGAGCGTATATCAAGTGTATCACAAAAAATGCGTCACGGTAATGATCGAGTGCAACCTAATCCAATATAGGTCGTATAAGTACTAATCACATTGGGTAACTACTACCATGTATAATTATATATAGCTAATCACCATCTAATTGGTTTAGTGAAATCATATATATAAAGTTAAAACGTTTGTAAGTATACATTTAGTAAAAATGACATAACTTTCACGTTTCAAGTCCGTTTCTTGCGTTTTTTATGTCCACGCTTTCGTAATAAGACGACGTATCAAAATAAGACATTTTTGTATTTCATGTCCTCTGGTGAACAGTACTTTTTACTGTTCACATCAATTTATAAAATTATTTTTATAGTTTTAGTTATCGTAAATGTCGTATTTTATTCGTTATAGCTCCGTTTTAGCGATTCTTTCGAGCACGTCTTTGTTATTGAAAGTTCTATTTATTTTTGATGTTTTCCAAAAATAAATGTTCCTGATAAACAGTAACTTTTTATAAAAGTATTTTTATACATTTAAGTGTATAACTCGCGTAATTCATAACTCCTTTGTTATTGATTGAAAAATTATGATTCTTATCATTTTGGAATCTTAAAAATATGTGTGATCTATGAAAAATAGTAAACTATATATATTAGAAGTATTTTATAACTTGCTTTTATAAAATCAATTTTATAAACCCGGTATTAACGTAAAACGTATATTTGCCGTATCTTTTTCGTTATAAGGTAGTTTTTCGAGTTCTTTACATATTTGGAATCGTCATGAGGTGTACTATATTTATAAAATATAATATGGCTGTCACCATACACGAACCAAAACAACCCCTTTGAAATCAATATGTATACTTATTTATATAACTTGTTTTATGTACTTTTCAACCTAGTAAATTACCACAACCCTTTATAGTCTTATTTATCATATGTGTTACATATAATAATGTCCATATTTTAGTCCATGAGTCCATAGTATCAAGTCCTTAATAACGCCTTTTAATCACAACTTATTAGGTAACTTTTAATTACAAGTTATTAAGTAAACCCTAAATTAACAAGTTTGTACATAAGCTTTTTATACATAAACCAAGAGTGTACAAGACTTATAATCTCATTATAACATGATATTATCAACATCATAACATATGTAAAAGTGTACAAAGTCATAATCACAAGTAAAAATCCATTTTACATGTTCAAAAGTATCCTAATGGTGATTTTACTACATAGAACATGTATACACATAAAATCATAATTATAAAATGATTAGGGATTTTAGATAACCTTAGTATGTAGTGTGATGATGGTCAACACAACCTAAACCCTTGTTTAGATTACAAACCCAAGCTTTCACAACCAAGAAAACCCTAATTAACCAAGTGAAACCCTAGCTTCCTTTTCTTGCTTCAACACTTGTAAATGCTCAACCAATCCTTGCAAACACCTTAGGTTATCATAGGAATGATGTATGAGTGCTTGTATGGTCTTAGAAAATCAAGCTATGGATTATTTAAAAGGGGTGTTTGTTGCCGTGGCTTAAGAGAGAGGGACAAGAGAGTTTGTGTTTTGTTCTTGGTAATTGAAATGTGTTAAGTGTTTCTCTCTTTCTAAAAGTGCAAGTATATGTATAAAGGATAGTCTAGTGTAATAAACAAGGACCATAAAGACCAAGAGAGGGGAGGGGGACGACAACATGAGGGTTTTAGGGAAAAAGTTAGTCAAACTCACTAGTCTTGCACCAAGTATCATACATCCCATACTTGTACATGTCTTTCTTTTACTTCTTATGTTTCTATGTTCCCTAATATGTATGTGATCCCATGAAAAGGTGGAAGATATTTACTAGCTAATATCTTGATAATAAAATGCAAGTAACTTTGTATTTATAAGTTGTAAGTTAAATGTAAAGTGTAGTTGTATTATTAAAGTGTATACTTGCAAATTGATAAGTCTTGGTTTATTTCCTTGTATATGGGACGTCACATATGATATACATAGGTAAAGTTTTATAAACTTTGATCATTGGAAATAAAAACGGTTATTTGTTGAAGCGTAGATTAATTATGGGGGTTCCGGGTATGCCTAAACGTAATTTTATCGCGAAACGTAAATAATTTACGTAACCAATAAAATAAAATGAACAAAGTTAATAATTATCTTCAAAATAATTACTTAACACTTGCTTGATGTAAACATTTAATTGTTTGATGCCCGTTTACATTGAATGATCATTTCTAGCTTACGCGATTTAACTTAACGATTACGATTTAAAGCAAACGCGTACAATACTAAAAATACATAGTGAATTTATTGACGTCGTAAATGACTCTAAAACACGGGGTGTTATAAAAATGATAAAGAAAGTTAAGGTCAAGTGTTTCTATATCAAAGACTGTGGTTAGCGATCTAAGTTGCATCCGGTCTTGACCGTTGTTAGCAACTTAGTGACCATCCGTTTTAGATACAAGAACATTTCGATTTCAACTATCTTTTTCATTAAAGAGTGCTTAATGGACTTACCTTGATGAATAAGTTTAGATAGTTTGATTTAATGAAATAAGTGTATCCGTTTGTCTATGATTGTGATGAGGTGCAATTTTATATACTTTTACGGAATCATTTAACCCCTATAATCATGTAATTATGCTTAAAATATGCGCTGAATCGTTTCTTTTTGCATTTTTAGCACTTTGATGGCATTTGGAGGAAATACATGTGACTTGGGCTCAATTTTGGAAGAAACAGGACAAGATTGAAACTTTACACAACTAAGGCTCGAAGAATTTCTTACAGAAGGTGGAGACGGCGTCAGGAAAACATGCGATACCGTCTGGATGATGAAGCAACGGCATCAAGACTTATTGTGACCGC
>BQNB010029053.1:39153-56086 GCA_026074375.1 Tanacetum coccineum
TAATCCCATAGAAAGCTTAAAAAACAATTAATTTCAACAATTTCAATCAAAAAATCAGGACTTTATTACCCAACAATACAAAAACTGAAATAGAGCCCGGTTTTGTTTACGTAACAGGGTTTATAAGTTGTTTAACAAGAAGCCCGGTTTTGTAAAGAAAACATGGCACTATATATGAGGAATAGAGGCCGGTTTTCAAAAAAAAACATGGCTTTAAAGTTTATTAGCATAGAGCCTGGTTTTATAAAAGAAAACATGGCTTTATACCCTCTTCTAGAACAAGAACTCTCTTAAAAGCCCGTTTTTTACTAGAACCGGGCTCTATTAAGGGGGCTCTATTTCCAAATCTCTAGTAGTGATTGATAAAACACCACTAGAAAATCACGTCATGCTAGAGTTGCAATATTTACACCACCTTCATTTACTTTCAAAGATTTCCACTATCGCTAAGCATCCCCCTTAAACTTCAAAGAATAATAATACGGAGAATAAGACTACTAATTATCAAACAACGAGTGCTCAGGTTTCAAAAAGATAAAGAGATTTCAAAAACACAAACCTGATTGATAGAAGAAGGTGAAAAGCAGGAATGCTGACAGAAATGCATATTGCTGTGGGTATTTTTTTATTAATCAGAAGTTCGGTAAGAACATCACTAATTTCATAAAGTGTACCACCATTCAAGTGGGCTCATATTGCGGGTGTTGGGGTGTGAAAAGTAGCGGCCAAGAAAGAGAAATACAAGTGGCGTGCTACATTATGATTTTAGGCAACCTATCCACACCAGTGTATTTCCTAGAGTTACTGAGGTGGTAATATATGCAGATAAATTATATAGTTGAAATGTGCTGACCTTGTATCCCGTAGACCTAAGAACAGAAGGAAGAGCTAAACTCAGAACTACAAAGTAGGTTTCAAGCAGGGAAATGTCGGTTTTAAGGATCATTTTCATGATGGTATTGACACTAGCATGATCAAAGATCAAATCTGAATATGAGCAATGGTAAATGTTAAGGGCAGTGACAAAGCCAAATATCACATCTAAATAGGTAACAATTATATGCAGGAAGCTAAGAATCAGGAAAGAAAGGTATGATACATGTGGGGTGAATCACCCAGGTATACCCTGATATTAGCAGCAGGTTTCCTTTACATATGTGCTACAGGTGAGAGTAGTAAACCTATACTAATAAGAGGCAAAATTTGAACGGAATCAATTCAAATTCACGTACAAATAACAAGCCTGTGGCGAAGAAGCTCAATAAGAAAGAATCTGGAGTTGCATTAAGGCTCTTGCAGCAAACCAATTTGTAATACAAACCAGTTTGTAATAAAAAGAAAAAGAAAAGACTGGGTCGTTTTGCATATGATAATTTGAAGTATATTGTACCGGGTGGGCCGAGTCGCCACAAACCAAGCTTGAACTCGAGTAACCTGGAGTCGAGCTAGATCGGGCCTGCATCTCAAGCTCAAGTTCGGTTCTACGTGACTCAATAATGCAGGATAAAAGGCTTAAATGTAATAACGGGCTATTTTGTTAGTGACAGTGATTATGGCTAAGAACTATGAATGCAATTTCGGAAAGAGATCATACAGTCCTACGCTCACATGGTAATCCAATAACTTTCAACCACATTGTTGATGCATGATGCATCAAAATATTTTGTCCTGGTGAAGACTTTGTGAATAATATAATATGTCACCGCCGTTTGCTCAGTTGCATATTCTGAGTTATCTTAAGACTTCTCATTAAGTTTAGCATATAAAAGTTTAAGCATCAGCATACAGCAAAGCGACCCATAATCACACACTTAGGGGTTGACCATTCGAAGGGTCATCAGTTTACTTATGCGGTTCATCTCTAAATAGTTTTAACTAATACATTTTCACTTGAATTTACAGGAGAACCCACGATTCTGCAAGAAAAGAAGTGTTATCTATCCTAGTATTATAGTATTACCAAGACAGCCAGCATGACAACTCATCAAAGTAAGAACAGTTCATCCTTGAAATTATAAAGAAGAAAACATTGCACTATATGTCACATGGTAACATAGGTCTCTATTATTATACATTTTTGTTGCATCATAACGAAATGTACTTGATTATTGTTGTAATGATATTTACACAATTGACACTTACCAGAGTAACATGTACCAGCGCCTCATCTAGTGGAGCTGTGAAATCACCACAACAACAACAACAACGTTACCCAATCCCACCAAAGCAGGGTATGGGGGAGGTGAGATGTAGACAGATCCTACCCCTACCTTTTTACGGGTAAGGACACTGCTTCCGAGTAGGCATCCGGCTAAGAGACACGAGAGAGGGAGAGGGAGCCATGTTTGGTTTTGAAGTACACACACACATACACAGACAATCATAGACACACACACAAACAGTCCCGCACAGACACAGTCACACCCAGACAGACACACCCAGACACACACATCTACACACGCAACAACACAGACACCCAGACACCCACACACACCCACACCACAACCACACAGACACACATATCGACACACACACACACCCCGACATACGAACACTCGAGCAGATAAGGCAAGAACTGGAAGGAAAACACTATATACAAACAATCAACAAAAAACGCACAAAGCGGTAGATCAAAGAGCACAAAAGACCCAAAGAAAATTAAAAATCTAAAGCGGGGTAAACTAGCTAAAAAGGCCAAGAGCAAATGCACATAGAGACAAAACAAGAACGAGAAGGCAAACACAGAGCAAAAGAGCAAATGCACATAGAGACCCAAAGAAAGGAAATAAATTCTAAAGCGGGGCAAACTAGTTAAAAAGGCCTCGAGGCCCTACTCAAAAAAGCCGCAAAATACACAAACAGGCACACCGGCAAAACACGTAATCCTACCAGCAAACTAAACTAGCGAAAAACAAGAAAACAAAAAGGGAAAACACACCCATATACTACTGTGGGGGGGGGGAGCACTCTCGAAGGCTGCTGAAAGGCAAAAACGCAGGGCAGAGGTCGAGAAGTAGCTATTAAAACCACACAGCACATATTATTATCTACTTCAACACAGTGGGGGGCAACACAAAAAGCACACTTTCAAGCTTTTCACTCTCTTATTAACGTACTCGATATACACATAGATCTCACCAAGCATAAAAAACACAAGTCTCTACCACTTCTAGCACACTCACAGGCAGAGACATACATCACATATTGATGTCAACTATACAGAGGGGGGGAGGGTTACACACACGCGAGGGGGGGTGGTGCGCGAGGAGGGAGCGGTCGAGAGAGCATGTTTGAATATTCCTATCGACATATGATCTTATAACAACACACACACAGCTGCAACACACACGCACAATAATAGTTGTGTAGAGTTATTATCTATAGCTCTCTCTATCGAGGAGACCTATACATCATTTTATCAAAGAACTTCGACGAACAGCGATCAGTACGAACGAGAGCGCGAGAAGGGAGGTGATTAGTTGTTTGAGATTAGAGAAGGTGTGTTATTTAAAAACAGATGGGGAGAATGTAGAATGTAAGTGAACTTTAAATAGTTAGGATTTGAATCTTAGTGTAGTGATTAGAAAGTATTACTGTTGCTACTGCTGAAACTCCAGCGGTATCCTTGATTCTACCATAGGTTGTATACTCAAGTCCACCTAACATTCTTAGTTCACCCCGCCCACATTCACACCCTGTTCGCTTGGACTTCGTAATGATCTGCCAACACTCTGAAACATACAGCATATCTGGTCTAATCGTTTGAACCTAATACAATTTTCCCTTTAGTCTTATAAAGAGAATTCTCCATATCAGCAAGGACTCCTGATGCCGCCCTCCATTTCGTCAAACCTGTTTGTAATACGATGGGCAACGTCCTTCATACTATCCTATCCTAAACACTAGTGTATACACAAAGAACCCTAAATATCGAAACACGATTATCCTCTTGGATTGAAGAATCCGGTCCTCTGAACCAATATCCACTTCTTGGTAGACGACCTCGTACCTACCGAAATCACATCTAAGGTATTCCGTCTTCTCTCTGCTTACCCGTATGCCTTTGTCTTCTAGAGCCTTCCTTCAGCTCTCAAGTCTGTTTTTTTAAAACCCTTCCTCGACTTAAAAAACAAGATACGATAAATAAAACCAAGAACGGCTATCCAACACAATATCGTCTGCAAAATATCATGCACAGAGTGATGTTTCTCTTAGGGATCCCCCCAGTGAAAGACTTGTCGAGAATTAAATGTGAAAGAGTATAAGGACTAACACTCCAGCGACGCGCGCTGGTTCTTGATAGGAATCGGCCTACCTCCAGCGAGAAAAACGCTGCGCGCCCGCGCATCGTGAGAGATATAGTCACCTCCCCACTGTGGTCCCTATAAGCGCGATCTTCCGCACGCCTCGTAACATATCCCATAAAGGGGGGGGGGGGGGGGGGGGGGGGGGGGGGGGGGGGGGGGGGGGGGGGGGGGGGGGGATGACTTTTAAGTATCTCCTTGGTGTTCCCTTATCCATTAGGGTTTTCCAAACCAACTCACGCGGGACACTGTCATATGCCTTTTCCAGGTCTAAAAAAGCCATATGTAAGTCTTTCTGTCTTTCCCTATACTTCTCCATAAGGCTTCTAAGCAGGTGAATTGGCCACGTCGTTAGATCTTCCGCGGCAATAAAACGAAATGATTCTCATGACACCCGTCTCCCTTCTTACCTTCTCAATCGATAACTCTTCGTCCAAAGCTTCCTAGGTTGGCTAAGAAAGCTATGATACACCCCCTATAGTTGCTACAAAGCTTGCGCGTACGCCAGTTGTTTCTTAATAGATGGGGATGACTTCACTAAGCCTCCATTCATCAGGCATCTTTGTGCTAGGGAAGATCTTGTTGAAAAGGTGAGTCAGCCACTTCACCCCCTCCTCTTTCAGTCCCTTCCAAGCTTCTATAGGAATCTGGTCCGGGCCTACGGCTTTGTTTCTCCCCATCTTCTGGAATGCCGCCCTCACTTCACCTAGGATGATCCTCGAGTAGTAGCAGTCATAATAATGCATGTGTGGAGTGCACCCAACATCCTCGCCCCCTCCGGGTCTACTTTCGTCGGAAGGGGTCTCGTTAAAAAGAGAGGAGAAATACTCTCCCCACCATTTCTTAATATCATCTTCCCTCACTATCGTACAGCCCCTTCATCTTTGATATATCTCACGTTTATGATATCTCTTCTACTCCTCTCTCGGGCTTTAGCAATCTAGTATATATCATTTTCCCCCTCTCTGGAGTCTAATCTCTTATACAAGTCTTCGTATGTTTTGTCTTTCGCTCGGGCTACTGCTATTTTCGCTTCCCTTTTAGCAACTTTATACCTCTCCATTTCCATGTCAATATCCTCTTGATTGCCCTCGTGACATGAAAGGAGTTCTTTGAACCTAGATAGTTTCGTTGCTACTTTGGTTTGCACCTCCTCGCAAAACCATCAAGACTCTCTGAGCATTGAATGAGTTCTCTCCGACTCCCTAGCCACACCTAAGCAGTCAAACCGGTTAATTTCTTTCCTATCACCGAGAGCATTCAGCAAAGCCTGGTGAAAAGGAAATTACAAAAAGCTATAACCATATTCCTTGATGCTGAACAATTGAAGAAATTTAAAGTTTAAACGCATTAATTACAAAAAGCTATCCGTTGTAAGATTACCATTCCAATGGCAAGGGCAACAGCTTCATTAGTGTGATGGTCATCAATGTGAATATCACCGACAGCCTTCACATGCACGTCGAATAATCCATGAGAGAAAACCGAGTTGTTACAATGGTTTCTATCTCTTGTCAGGTATATACTATTGAGAGAAAAGCGAGTACTGTGAGAGAAGAATTATCACGGGAATGAAGGGTGACCAAGTAATTGTTAATACTTCATTTGTATTTTTGTGGGCTCTTGCAAGGTCAAACAGATTTGCAGAGTGAAAACGCAGCAAACTTATGTTTCAAGACGGCTCTTTTCTAAATTTCTTATTAAATATCAGAAAAAATTTCGATTAAAAGTAACAAGGTAGGATGATAATGATTGCTTATTATAACAGCTTATGTTTTAAAAGATAAGCACAAACTGTAACAAAAGTCAATGCAGGAGATGGTATCTGGATTTGCTTTATCTGACGGTAACAAAGCACAATAAAAGTAGAATAAGAGGGTGAGTGTTCTGGATTGCTTATTTTTTATCTGCTTAAAAACAGTGACAGATAAGCAGCTAGAAATAAGCAGGCCAGGAAATAGTTTTTGTATTTGCTTATGCAGCTAAAAAACAGTCGAAACTCGGAATTATTAATTAACTCCATTTTGATATAGGGTTATCCGTAGACACCAGGGCTAAAAGTAATTATGGTCTCATCTCAAATACAGCTTGTTATATCCAAACACGCTAAACTGTTTTGCTATCTACTCTGCTATAAACACATAAGTAAAACAGATAAATAAGCAATCAAAAACACCCTCTAAGTAGTTGTTTGGAACTTTGGAAATATGCAACTCCGAAACACGTAAGGAGGTGTTTTTGATTGCTTACTTTTCAGCTTATCGGCTCATTTTTAAGCAGAAGCCGTTTTTTTTTATCCAAACTGCTTAGGCGTTAATCTATAATTAGTTTATAATATGAAGGTATACTTCAAAGTGCTTATTTGTATGAAACTGAAATTATTAGTTTTCTTTCATATTTGACCTTAAACCTAAAACAAATAAATTTTATTGAACACGTTTTAACTTTTTTGGGTGTGTTATTGCAGAAAAAGCAATTCCAAACTATCTTGCATCGAAACACATTAACCAAAAGCAAACCGAAACTAAAAGGGTAGAAAAAGAACTAACATCTAACATATGATCAAGAAAAGGAATGCCAGAACACCATCCAAATTCAATTCCACTTCTACATTCGTCTCATTCATCACTTGTTTCACCGACCCAATTCGATCATCCGCCTCCTTAACAGCTGAAAACCAATAACAACAAAAAAAGTCAATACCAAACATATTTGACCAAAAAACCAAAAGGGTATTGGTTGTTTAGTTGGTACCAGCAGTGGGGTCCACAGAATGATGAGTGGTGAGTGATGAGGTGGCGTTACAGAGACTTGTTGGTTTCATTTGATTGATGGAAATGAGAGGGTGTTTTTACAAAAAAAGGGGGTGAGGGTGAGATAACAAATCTACCTACTATGTAAAACAAGGATTGACTAGAATGATCTTAAAAAGAAATTCTAAATAAATGACATCTGTCACAAATAAAATAGTCAATGATTACCCACAAATTTCGCTTTTGACTTTTACTCGATAAAAAACAACAAACTAAACCCTAACCAAATATTCTAATACTGCCGCCAGCGATTGATAAACAATTCAATAATCAGATCCACAAAACATAAATCATAAACGTTTTATGATAATTGAACTTCGTTAATTTCAAAAAAAACACCAAAATTTATGCTCTCAAAAACCCTAATCAATATGAAAAACATATCGAATACATTTATAAGCAATATTTTGCAAGGTATCAATTGATGTTATGTTCAAAATCAACCATTCTCAAGGTTAGATCTTATTTTAATTTATCAGCTTCAAATTAATTCGTGCTCCATTCTCGATGTTAGATACGATTTTGAAATAAATTCTAATGAATAACCAATGTTTTATATGATTAGTAATTTTCATATTGATTATCTTTTTACTTGAGGATGTCTCATTTTGCAAACAATAGAGGCTGAACTAAGAGAGTGTAGTTACTTTCATATTAGAGAGTGTTGTTACCTATAAAAAGCTTGCAAAAGGATGGCAAGGTTTAATCAAGTCTCAAAAATTGCAAAAAAAATGGGTTATTGGTTGTTGATGCTACAACATTAACAAATAAGAGAGTGTCTTTACCAGTAAAGAGAACTTAAGAGTTCATTGCTTGCAAATGACAAGATGCACAGAATTTTGTTTGGGTTTAATGTATTTAGTGTGACATGGAAAGATGTTCGTGTTATTAAGGTACTTCAATTGAGGTTTTCAATTTCACTTTAGTATTATAGTTACTTTCATAAACGGATGTAATGTATTGCATATCCTTCGCAGTATATCATTTTATAAAACCTATATCAAAAAGATAATATTTATTATATAATGATGAAACAATATAAAAAAAACAAGATAAGCTTATAATTAGAAACTACAGATGTGTAGGGTTGAAGCTTACTAGATGTGTTCGTCTCAATAAACTATATACCTTATGTAGTTTATGTTTGTATGATTGTTGGATTTTTTTTGTTAATAGGATGAAGATGTGGTATGATGACCATGAAGATGTGGTATGTTACATGAGAAGCATCCAAGGATGTTTGAAGACATCACTGATTACCTACTGATGCTTTTGAAGGTAATTTTTTCCTTTAAAGTCTAATCTTTTCCCGTTGCACACTACAATTTCGTTTGACTCTATAAGTTATTCTTAAGAACAAATTATTTATTAGAGGCAAAAATGATAGGAAATTTCATTCTAAATCCTTATTTTAATTTAGATGGATGCAGGCAAGAGATATTTCAATATGTTTACCTATATCCATATCTGTTGATATAAGAATAAGTTTGTACACAATTTTATGCAGTTATGAATTCAATTTGCTTTGTGCAAAATGGCTATTATCTTTAAAATTAAACGTCTTCTGTAAAATTTGACATGTTCTCTTTTTGATGTATCATTACTTTGCCGCTACTGAAATATATAATGTTATTCGGGTGTTTATTGATCGATATGTTTGGATGACTGGTTTTGGAATCTTCTTCTATTACTTCATCTGTAATGATTTCATTATTGCACACTTTGCTCAGGTTAATTTTCTTACAACTGCTGCTAATAAGCAATCATTCTGAATAAGAATGATTCTGAATAAGAATGATTCTGAATAAGAATCAAACTACTTTGTTTGAAAACAATTTGATACATAAAAGTTAGAGTAATAATTTAGCTTATTCACAGAGGTCCAACACTTTTGTCATTATTTGCTTTTAACGGTTGGTTTATCTCCATGTTATTGCTAATCAGGTTGAAAAGTCGATAGAAAAACTTAAGGAGTCGGATACTAAGCGGAGACCGTTTTGTTAAAGCAACCATTGTTTCAGAAGTATCTGTTCTGGTTAGTATAAATCTTTTTTTTTATATCTCTTTAGGTAGCAATATTTTATTCATTGTTTTGGGTTGTAATTTATATCTATTCGGATGGATCAAAGTTAGAAACTTACTTCAAAGGGTAATGGTTGAACGAGTAAAATGTGTTGACAGTTGCGTAATGTGATATTCAAGTGTTTCCAATATATTAGACAAATTCATTCAACCTACTTAATATGACATGTTTTGAGCCTTTTGCCACCCTGCATAAAATTGCTCATTTGGCTACCTTAACTTCTGCTATTCAGATTTATATTTTATAGGAAGTGGCTGATTGAGATTCTGTTTTAAACATATCCCAGGTTTTTAATGAGGACATGAAGGTTTTCAATGAAGATGGTAAATTTGTAGACACATCAAATAATGAAGAATCGGTAAAAAGGAAAGAGGAAGCTGTAAAAAAAAGAATGAGCAACCTCTAAAACAGAGCAAGGAATATATAAGAAGAAATGAAGAGCCTATTCAAATTAATGGTATAGAAGAGCATAAGTTAACTAATGATGTTGAAGAGATGAAATCAAAAGTGAGTCAAAGCTTACCGAGTTAATTATGTGTGTGCTTAATCATTCGGCTTGCATATTGAGCTATACGGTGTTGTTGTTCTTTTGTTCATCAATATATATGATCGTTTTTTGGTGAATTTTCAGGTTCAAGTAGGTGGATCACAAAAATATAAGGTTTAGAGGAAGTTAGACAAAGGTGGTTATAATCATGTTTTCGTAGGTCATCCTGTTTCTGGTGGAATTGGTCCGGTGCGGCCATGCAGGTAACACTTTTGCACCAAGCAACAAAGTTAGGATGCTATGAGAGTATATGTTTTTCTAAAATCTGCGTTTTCTTACTTATTTTGTCTAACTTTATGTGACAAGCGGATCTTAACTTTGAGCACCTAAGTAGCAAAGGCTGCAGTTATGGTCCACCTACAAGATCCAAGTTGACAGGTGTGTGTTTATTTTTCAAGCTATCCTAGCCAAGCAAAACATGGAAGACATCTTTTTTTGAATTCAAAATAAGTGATATTGCAATGAAATAGTAATTTAAGGATAAGTTTTACATTTGTTTTGGTATGGACAGATTTTTTGCTTTATCATTAAAGGCTGCAGAGGCAGTGGTATTCGAATTAAAGATCTCCAAGAAATGGTCATGCCAATGTTAGATCGACTCTTATTTTCAAGTCTTAGGCTTTCAGAATTTCATTATCCAAGGCTAAAGTAGTACTTCTATTTGTGCATTTGCTCAAGATTTATAAAAAACACGTCGAGTTGTGATGGTCCTAAACATTTTAATACATATGCTTTAGTTTAAATATTACTACATGATTGCGATATCACCGTTTTTGAAATAAATTATAATGAATCCGGACTAAAAGTCTCATCAACATCAACACCCTCAACCTGCGTGCTACCATTGGCAACAAGAGGTGCCTTATACCGACTAAGAGTGCCATTAGCCAAAAACTTATGGCGAAATAACCACATACAACGAACAATATTGGCACCCTCCGGCCGAGGTACACTAGTCCAACTTTTATTTTTAATAAGTGCATTATACTCGTCAAACATAGCATTTCGCCAATTGGGATCATTAAACGCTTCTTTATAAGACCGAGGTAAGGGAGAGATAGTAGACACATGACCAGCGTAACGAGGATTAGGACGAGTAATCCCGACATGAGAACTGTTTGTAAATTAAAATATTTGTGTATCTAAGTTGTATGTATTAAATTAGTAAAAGATCAAAGTTGTAACATAACCCGCCCAATGGACGGGTTCGATTTGTAAAACTTTTTTGAAATAGCTGACGCACATCAAGTTAGAAGTAGATTATGAGAAGTTTTGTCCTTGTACATGCTAACAACACCACGAGAAGTATGTAAATGGCAGAAAGATATTGTGCTTTTGCTTCTGAGCAGTAGTCAACACCCGGTGCCGATACTTGTCTAGTTATTAAATCTACTCCATAAACCCTTAGTTTTGCACCTAACGCCTTGTTAGTTTTACTACATACTTACATGACCATGAGAACTATTATTTCATAATAACAATAATAGAAAAGGAATTGCGGTCGTCATTGCTGACAATTCATTAAATCAGGTGTGGAAGTCTATGATTTACTGATGTCGGGATCTTAAGGTTGAGGCAGTGGTTATGGGATCAAAACTATAATTAAGAAAGCTAAAATCCTACCAAGCTGGTTATAAACTTCGTGAGAATTGCATACTTCATTAAGGTAAATGTGCGTCTAAATTATATCACTTAGCATTTATGGCTACTTGAGAAACAGAGTCACCATATAGCTAACGTGTTGGTAATTTAAAACATACATCACATCTGGTTAATGACTACTAAGGTTTTTAACATATAGTTGGAATTGCAGAAGCATAAGCTAAGCAAAGTAAGCAATTGCAGTATTACGTTTTGTTGAGTAAAGCTGTATGTGGTTCCTTGGAGCTTCAATATCGATATCAATGAGTCAAAACCAATAGTCTCCTTAGCAACACATATACAACATCTATACATTAGTAACAAAGTAATATGATGAAAATAAAACTTTGTACAGAAAAACACAAACCTGATTGGTTGCATTGTTGCGGAGGAGATTATTTAACAACTCAAGAGTCGAGGTTACATGTATACGTAAGTTTTTTATTTTCAAGCAATGGAAGTTCCATATAGAGTAACCGATACAAAGTGAAGCTTTTTGATCCATCGAGTTAGTAGCACAACAACACCTCTTTCTGAACCTCCTTCCTCTTGGATGATACTGAAAATCGTCTCAAAAGCACCATCAAATACCAGAATTTTTTGAATTAAAAATTATTTATTACCAAAATGAGTTGGCAGCAATAAAATTTAACCTCAACATGCATATCATATTTGATGATACTGACAATAACATCAATAATATGAAAGGGATCACATACAACTATCGTTTTGTGCAACAATAATCGTACTACCATAAGCTAATCGAATGTTAAAATTCCATTACGATGTCTCAGTGAGTCTGTAAACCTATGTCAGCAGGTTGATCCAATCGATCATCGCCGTCAACGAAATCAAAGCCCACTATTCCTTTTCCATTCGAAGGTGCCTGGTTTTAAACACATGGTCGTTTATGCGGTAACAAAGATTTGGTAGTTGTGATGTATCAAAAGACACACGTCGACTTATCTTGATATTAAAATACATGAGAAAGTAAGAACCTATATGAACGAAATATCGTTTAAAAACCACTTGATGCCAAATACTACATTGATATGGGTTTACAAACGTGTAACAAGCCCAGTTGGTCATGTGACGTTTAACGTTAAGCAGACACTACTAGTATCTTATCTTGCGAAAGGTAAATGTGCGACTAAATTATTATTAGTTACCACTTAGCATTTATGGCTACTTGAGAAACAAAGTCGCCATATAGCTAACGTGTTGGTAATTTAAAACATACATCACATCTGGTTAATGTATAAGTTCTATTATTATAAGAAAAAGGAACTTACACCTCTCAATGCTCACAAAATATCATAAAACTCATTGTAACCATGAATGCTCCCACGTAACTTCTGAAGCATCTTTGTACTCTTCTTTTGCCTACACATGTTAACAAAAAAACTATCATTATACATCTACTTATAAAACCCACTTATATTAACAGATTCAATTCAGAGTGGGTTTAACCTCCCGCTCATCCCCAAGAGATTTACTTGCAAAAACATCAAGCTTCTGACGATGTCCATAAATAAGATCACATATGCATTGAAACGCCTTTCAAATGAGCTAATAGTCACACACGACATCACCAAAAAGTAATACCCTTACGTGTGTTTGTGTTGGCACCTTCGCGAAAAGACTTGATAGTAGAATATAAAGGTAGAATAGTCGACGAACTTCAAGACTAACAAAAAGATCTTGAAGGGCAGTAGAAGCAAGATCAAGACGAGTAGTAGCAGTACGGATATTAGTAAGACTGTCTTGAAGAAGATTAACTTCCATATCAGTTTGTTCTTTAATCGCTTTAAGTTGTTTAACGCTCATTTTCTCTAACTCAGGTATCATCATCCTTCTAGTTACCGTTTCCGTTTCTAAACTATATTATCAGTAAGCTGCTTACTGCTGGTGTAACCAAATACAAACTTCAGTCAAACCTAGCTCATCTTAACAGGATAGTATTACTAAATTGATATAGCTCATTGTTTTTGCTGTCGTGATCCATGTCAATGTATGTCATGTGATTAGAAAAATACACAAGTTTATTAGTAATTCTTAAGTTACAACTAAACTTATCTACACGTTATACGTTTATTGAACGTTACGAAACCTTGATTTACCCTTGATGTATTTGAATCCTTTGCAATCTGAATATTACCATAAGGTAACTTAAATATATTAACTGGCTCACATGTTTAAAAGGGAATCTAAGAAATATACACATGTGTATGTATGTATGGTTTATGTATAGATGTGTGTATGCATCTGTGTATTTACAAATGTTGAATACTCATGTGTGTGTGCTTAATCCTTATTGACGACTCTTATAGACCATAAAGTTATACTCCTATTATCTTAAGTTTGTTCTTTTGTCAATATACTAAGGCATGGTTCATATAACAGAAAAAGGATATAGCTTTTATATAATGAAGAAACATACATGTAACATGGTCACATCTAGGCATACCATTTGATGCATTTAACACCTACTGATAGTTGTAAAGTTATAACAAATAAACTAAAACAAAAATTCCAATAAAGAAGAATTGGTTGGTCATGGTATATGAGTTGAACTCAAGAAGAAACAAAGGAGAAAGTAATCACCTTTTGGCAAAAACAAAAAGTGAAAAGTGTGGTTTGATGTCGTGAAGGCATTAATCGTTCCATGACTAAACAATATATCATATCATATATATTATAAAACATAAAAAACCAACTAATATCCGGTAAATGAATTTTATTAGGGTTTGTGGTGATGAAGAAGATGGTTTTGGGCATTATGGTCTGTATGTATTAGGGATTTTGAATAAAAGTCACGTATTTGGATAAATATGTGATATATAATTAGGAGTATATTTTGATATATTTTTGAAAATCAAAAGATATCAACATGGTTTTTTTAGAATATATTATTGTAGTTTTGGATAGTAAAACACAACTACAAATGATGGCTTGGCTTATTTGGCAAACTTTATTGGAACTTAACCCTAGGTCACAAGTTCAAACCTTGCCATGAGCAATATTTTTTAAAAAAATTATAAAAATCTAAAAATTAAGTGTGTCGTGTCATCGTTTATGAGTGCCATGTCATCGTTGAGGTGGCGTTGAGTCACTAAATCATATTAATCCAGTCATAGTTAGCCCCATATATATATATATATATATATAGACACACACACACACACACACACATAGGGATGAGATCATGAGAAAACCCATCTCGGTGGAAAACCTAGAAAACTCATCCATCACCGTTGGATCAAGTCTCCTTCCCTTCCCTTTTTCCACATCAAACTATAGGGGGCTGTTTGTAACTTTCTTTATTCTTTAAGGTGAGATTGTATTTCATTTAATTTTATATATTTATATAAACTTATATTTTTATTAATTTAAAAAATTCAAAAAAATCCAAAAACTAAAAAAAAATCCGATAATTTTTATAAAAAATTTCCGATTTTTTTCCTAAAGTTTAAAATTTGAAAAGAAAAATCAAAAATTAAAAAATTTTGAAAATAAGAAAAAATATAATTTCGAAAATTTGAAAATTAGAAAAAAAAATTATTTCGAAAATTTGAAAATATTTTTCTTCGAAAAAATCGATATTTTTGAAAATTCAAAAAAAAAGTTAGAAAATTTGAAAAAAAAGTTCAAAAATTTGGAAAAAAGTACGTAAATTTGGAAAAAAGTTCAAAAATTTGTAAAAAAATCGATATTTTATTAAAACTTGAAAAAAGGTTCGAAAATATGAAAAAAAAAATCAAAAATTGGAAAAAAACTTCGAAAATTTGAAAAAAAGTTCAAAAATTAGAAAAAAAATAATTTCGAAAATTTGAAATTTTTTTTTTTGAAAAAATCGATATTTTTGAAAATTCGAAAAAAAGTTGGAAACTTTGAAAAAAAAAATTGGAAATTTTGGAAAAAAAAAGTACGAAAATTTGAAAAAAAGTTCAAAATTTTGAAAAATTTTCAAAACTTGAAAAAAAAGTTCGAAAATATAAAAAAAATCGAAAATTCGAAAACTTGAAAAAAAAATTCAAAAATTAGAAAAATAATAATTTCGAAAATTTGAAAAAAAAAACTATTTCATAAAAAAAATATTTTTGAAAATTCGAAAAAATTTGAAAAAAATTGGAAAATTTGGAAAAAAGTACGGAAATTTGAAACTAGTCCAAAAATTTAAAAATTTAAAAAAAGTCCAAAAACAAGAAATTTTTTTAAAATATGAAAAATAAATCGAAAATTAGGAAAAAAGTTCGAAATTTTGAAAAAAAAATCGATATTTTCAACTCGACAATTTTGAAAAAAGTTCGAAAATCCGAAAAACAAATCGATTTTTTTTAATTTGAAAAAAAAATCAAAAATTTTAAAAAATTTCGAAATTTAAAAAAAAATCCGAAAATTTTAAATAAAAATTCCGAAAAAAAATTCCGATATTTTTAAAAAAAAAAAAACTACGATTCTTTTTTTCCGTAAATTTCTTTTCACAAACTTTTTTTTTCAATAAGTATGCATTTTAATGCATCTGTTTGATGTACTTTAAGGCATCCGTTTGAAAACAAACAAATGTTGTAATTTGTATATTAAGAGATGTTGTAACACATATTTTGGATGCACTAATTATACAAACAAACATTGTGACAATTCGTGTGATGCCCCATTCATACTAACAGATGCCCTTATCATAACAATAATCGATAACTGATTATGATTACACGTTACCCTAAACATACAAATAAATGCCCTAAACATACACAATGATGCTCTAATGTTCGTACAAATGGATGTACTAAACAAAACAAACAGATGCCCTATCTTAATATGATGCTCTTATCATACTAAGAGATGCCTTAACACATATGTTGGATACAACATACACAATGATGCCCTAATGTTCATACAAATAGACACACTAAACAAAAAAAATAGATGCCATAACTTAACATGATGCTCTTATTATACTAAGAGATGTCGTAACATATATTTTGGATGCACTAACTATACATACAAACGTTGTAACAATTCATGTGATACCCTAATCATACTAACAGATTCCCTTATCATAACAATAATCGATAACTGATTATGATTACACGTTACCCTAAACATACAAATAGATGCCCTAAACATACACAATGATGCCCTAATGTTCATACAAATGGATGTACTAAACAAAACAAACAGATGCCATATCTTAACATGATGCTCTTATCATACTAAGAGATGCCGTAACATATATTTTGAATGCACTAAACAAAACAAGCAGATACCCTAACTTAACATGGTGTTCTTATCATACTATGATATGCCGTAACACATATTTTAGATGCACTAATTATACAAACAAACGTTATAACAATTAGTGTGATGCCCTATTCAGGCTAACAGATGCCCTTATCATAACAATAATCGATAACTGATTATGATTACACGTTACCTTAAACATAAACAGTGATGCCCTAATGTTCATACAAATTGATGCACTAAACAAAACAAGTAGATTCCCTAACTTAACATGATGCTCTTATCAACTAAGATATGTTGTAGC
>BQNB010029054.1:21465-56086 GCA_026074375.1 Tanacetum coccineum
TTTTTTTTTCTCAAAAAATTTTTAAAATAGAATTTTCCTTTTTTTTTTCTCGGAATACCCTCTCGCACTGTTGGAGTCATCGGTCTGTTTTTTTATGAATAAAACTTTAAGTTTCCTCAAACCTCGCGCTCCGCTAATCGTCCCGCAACGGCGCGCGGTTGCCAGTTTTTTTTTCCTTTATTTTTTCAAAAAATTTCTAAAATAAAATTTTCCTTTTTTTTCCTCGGAATACCCTCTCGCATGCATTAAATGGCCTTTTGCATTTAGTGTGCATTAAATGCACCGGGTTGACCGGGGTGCATTTAATACGCCGGGTCAACCCTACCCGGTCCGATCGGTTTTTTTTTTTTGAAAAAAAAATTGTTTTGTTTTTTAAATACTCTCTCCCACTTTTTGAGTCATCGGTCTGTTTTTTTTATGAATAACAATAGAACTAACCACGCGCTTCAGGTGCATTAAGTTGCATTAAATGCACCGGGTTGACCCGACCCGGTCCGCCCCGACCCGTTCCTTTTTTTATTTACGAAATAGCCCCTCAAATATTTATGAAATACCCCCTCGCACTATGTGTTAAATTACGAAAACTACCCTCATTTTAATTTTTTTTATAAAATACCCCTTTCCCCACTAGCGGTCGACCGTTAGTTTTTTTTAGAATGCACCAAAACAGTGCTTGAAATCGGTCGTTACTTAACGACCTTTAATTTTTTTTTTTTACAAAAATATACCTTCTAACACATCCAACCAAAAACACCGGCCGCCAAACATCCCGCAGCAGAGCGCGGGTAAACCTAACTTGTTATTAACATTCTCTATTCACATGGATAAATATTAATTTATTTACGTAATATCACAAATCAATCTCTTATACAAATATTGTCACGGTTTGTTAAGGCCCCGTGAATTTCACGGGTCAATAAACTAGTACAGTAAGTATGTAACTGTGTTAGTCTTTGTCTATATTTATATATAAGAGATAACTATAATGTCAAACCATAATATATATATTTTTTATGTTTAGACTTGTAAGTAAGTAATATTATATGTAATCAAACGTCTTGTCTCGCGTACATGGAATCTTTTATTAGAAAAAGTTGAATCGTAATATTATGAGAATTTCCAACTAGAAACATACACTTAAAAAACAAAATAATTGATGAGATAAGTAAAAAAAGTGAGATGGACATTTTTTTTGTTGTTGCTATATTGGAGGTTTGAACCCTATGAATGTGCTTACAATAGTTACGTGCATCATATTCATATTTAAAGGAGGAATGTTACACCCACATCTTTTTTACATAAAAAAACTCACACCCACATGCAGGGGCGGTACCAGGAAAAAAAAATTGAGGGGGCAATCTGTTGCCGCCTTTTCTTGTCTATATTGTCGCTTTGTTTTTTTTTACTTTGGGATATGGGGGCAGATATAAAATATTACAAAACACCTTTAAAAACTATTTTTTTCAAAAGAATTTGACAGGTTTGTGGGGGCAGCTGCCCACACTGCCCCCCTTTGGTACCGCCACTGCCCACATGTGGCAAGTGACGTGGACCAATAGAATTGTAGTATTAAATTTTTTCTTTCTTACTTTCACTCTCAATAATTAACTTACACATGTGGGTGTGGATTTTTTTATGTAAAAAAGATGTGAGTGTAGCATTCCTCTCTTTAAAGAGAAACAAACGGTGCATAATTTGGTACAAGGCTACTATTAAAATTGTATTCTTTTAGCATGCACGGAGCTAGTAAAATGATTAGTCGGCGTTTAATCGTTCCTAATATATTCACTTTGTTAAGTGATTATTTAGATGATAAGCTATTTTCTTATTACAATTTGCATTTTGCAATTAGCATTCCTTATTCATATTGATATTTAGATAAAACATTCAGAATCATATAACTTAACCAATCTAATATAGCATCAAAATAAATTTACTTATCAAATTATACTTTTCTAATTTAACTTGGTTCTTAACTAATTTGGTGTTGGGTTGAAAGATTGGTTAAGAAGAAAAAACCAATAGATTCATTTTTTGTACGATATATATTGCTATAATGTGTACGCTAAGTTAGGCCATAACTTAAAATCATGGCACCGCTTCTCTTCTTTAACTCGCTGTGTTAATTAAACAAACAAAATTTAATTAGAAGTAAATATGGGTTAACGTGTATTAATCTTTTTATAAAAAAATATACATGTATTATGTACGTAACAAGTTTTGGAAACACGCGCTTCGCTGCGGCGGGTTTTGTTTCGCGTTTTTCATTATAGAAGTTTCTTTGTTGTTCGGTGATAGCTACATCGTTTTTTAATAAGCGAAATGCCCCCTCAGTGATGCAATGCAGGTGCATGCCCCACCAGTTCTAAACAACCAATGCACCAAACTACATGAGTGGCAATGTATGTTGCCATTTTAGTTTCAATGCAGAACAGTTTAACAGCAAATACCAAGAAAACTATATATTGTCAAAGAAAAATGCAACAGTGCATGACGTAATCTATTATTAATAACAGATAGAAAAAGGACACAATATCATCTTATAATGACTTTAGATGTACAAACATACAAAAACATGTGATACTGATCTATGTCGCAAGAACGTCCTTCTAATATGTCAATACATCAATGGTTGTAAGTTCCCGCTTATATGCACTGCTGAAGCCTCCTCCTGATGTTCCAACTTCTAGGTATGTACTTGGCCAATACGATAAGTCGCATAAAACCTGTATACTTTTGGACAGCTGTATAAAGTTCTTGAATTATAAGCCGCATAACACCTTTATAAGCCACATAAGACAACTGTAGGAAGTTCTCTCTATCGGTTTAGTGTCGTTATTATCAATGAAGACAATAACTATTGAAAAAATTAACACCCAAACAATTTTAAAGTTGCAAATTTAAGCAGGTGAAACTCCTTAAAACGACCCAAACGCCCTTTTTAAACAACAATTTTGCAGCACCACAAACATCGATTAAATTTCAAAGGGGGTTATAATAACATCTGAGGTTGTATTTCGTGCACAGTACACATAGATTTCTACCGTGTGAGAATGAAAAAAAGTTATTACCTTGTACCGGCTATGAATAGTGTTGCATATAATAGCTGCTACTGCCAATCTTGATATAAAAGCTGGAGCATCCGTGAGCCTTCAAGTAAATCGCCAAAATCATATATAAGGATAGAAACAGATAACCCAATACTTGATAATGTGCACATTCTGCAAAGTGAAACAAATTAAGCTACCGAGTCACATTGGCCTGTGAGGTTGGCTATTTCACTGGATCCACTGATCTGGTTTGCTTCCTCAACCTATTCCGAAATGTTATTAATACGATTTGATGCTGCCAATAGGTCTTGTCTTTTCAATGCTTGCAAGCACTTATATTCTGTTCCAGGTGTGTCCATCCGCTTAAAGGTTGTCTCTATGTGGACCCGAGTTTTGCAGCTCGCATCAGCATCAAAAAGCACATTAGTAAGAATAATATAAAGAAGTTCTGAGCATGATTAAGCCTAGTAAAATTCTATAACTCGAGGTAGTCGTATTCTAATTGTCATCCTGTTAATGGCCTTTTCGATTAATAATGTGAAAAAGTGTTGTAGCATGATGGAAGTTGAGAGTTAAACAAAATTGTTGTTCTTTGCAAGTCTGGTGTCGATTTGCCAATCCAAACTCGTAAAGCCTTTGCATACAAATTTTCAATTGTGAGAATAACTTCATTCAGTTTTCAACTTCATTATTTAGTTTTGAAAAGCAAATCCAAACACACTTCTGCTATTTTTAATAAATTATGGGTTGCCATTTGTTTAACTTTTATAACCATATAAGTTTTATGATCATATTTGATATGGTAGTCGTTTACTAAAATGTGATAAATTTAGATAGATAGCGTATATGGTCAACAAAACCCGTCTGATACAAAAGACTACCCGTTTCAACCTGTTCTCAACCCGCTTGACCCCGTGATTTGTACATTAACAGAAGTAGAGTTAAATGGCAGAAATGTATTCGTTAGCTTACGAAGATCTACTGATGTGAAAGTATAACGTGCGATTCAATGCAAATTGAAAAAAAGTGGCTTACTTTTTTCTGCGATATGGTAACAACACCCTTAATCATGTATGATGATTAACAATATTTCAGGGACCTTCGCAACATTTTGTAGATCCTACATTCTCGGAACAATATGAAGATAGTTAGCTTTGGAACAATATGAAGATAGTTAGCTTTGGAACATGCACACAACCACCTAAAAAGAAAAAAATTGAGTTCAACATGAACAACTAACGAACCTCAACCCATCAATTATAGATTAAGGCTAGGCTAAAAGTCTTTCATTAAGAAGTGACTACACAATTTTACCTGACATACACACCTTTTTGTCATGAAGAGTGCATCATTCCGCCTATGAAGTTCTCTCTTTCAATGACTGATTTTTCACCACCTCCATCATGAAACCTGATGCTTATAAAGTAAGCATGTGGATACCTCTAAAGCAAAAAATGATGCTTATATATCCCGGTAGCGGTCTGAAACCTGATGCTTATAATGTAACCATGTGGATACCACTAAAGAAAAAAATGATGAAAAACTGAATGCTAAATGCGGTTTGTGTGCGACTTTCAGCTAACCAGTTTTGTCGACTTCTCCCGGTACCTAGTTGTCTCCACTGGTGACTTTAGACTCCTTACCCTCACTGGCTTCACCTCCAACTCCAGACCTAATTAGGCACATCATAACATCACGTCAGAAATTATTTCAATGACTGTAATATGCTTCTGCGTTCATTCATTCAAAACTAAATTGAAGTTGAAAGAATTACATTAGAAATTGAATTATGATTTTGTTCAAAATGCGACCGATACTTTAAAAGTTAATCACTTTTTTTTAGTTTTACACAGAACATGAAATTGAAAATCGACTCTTAATTATCTTAAAAAATCCTTACTTATATTTTTAAGAAGATATGTTGCATAAAGTGATTGCAAGAGTTGCTTAAGATGTTGTACCTCTTAAAATTTTAAGGCAAAATCTTTTATATAGGATTGAGCATAAGCATTGATCCTATATGCGTCTAAAGACAATTATCATGGTACTTCCATTCAAACATTACTTACAATGAGGAATGTTTTACCAGGTTGTAAACGAACAAATTACGAAAACCAAACACTTTTAACTTTTGTTGTTATGTAACGCTTTAATTAGATTATGTTTTGTTGGTAAACTTAGCTAGCCTAAGAGAGAGAAAGTTGTAGTAAATAATGCAGTAAGATCAAAGTTGTATTTCACTATGTTTTTTACATACCACCAAACATACATCTTTAGCTACGCCTACCATCAGAGATAGGATGAGAGACAACTATCAAGATAGTATGCAGGAATGCATGTACTTAGTATCACAACAGATAGATATTTCAATATTTTGTGGAATCTATCACAAATCTCACTAGCTACATCTAGAGCTTCATCAAAGAATGAGTGAGTCACAAGCTAAAGCAACTCTCTTATCGTTCTGAGGAACATATAGAGTATCATTAGACAAACACCAGCAGAGAACGAGATTCTAAATCCTCATTCTCAGCAAGTTATCGACATTCATATCATGATGCTCAAGCTACCGAGAACATATCATCTCTCTGTCCCATCTGAGACTATGATACTACGCATTGATCTACAAAGTCTGCGGCTACAATAAAGACTAGAGGTTGTCATGTTAATATTCATGATTTGGCAAAGAATATACAATAAAATTAACGTATAAAAGGTGATTCTCTATACAATACATAAGAAACGAAGAAGTTGAGACAGAATTCTCTCTCACACAAAACTCACAAAGACAAATAAATCTCTAGAACAATATATTCTCATAGTTCACACAACACAATATGCTAAAAAGAACACAACAAATTATAATAAAAGTACAAATGAGAGATTGTGATCACAATTGAGAGCGTGCGATAAACACAAAAGACAAAAGTGTCTCAACACGAACACAATTGTATAGGTCTTCTTGTACAACACAACAAAACTTAAACAAGTGTGAGTAGCTCCTACTCGAAATTAAACTTCTCGAGAAGAAACACTATGTACAAGACATAAGATAGTAACACATGACTGTCTGATATCTGAACACACATCTCAAAAAACAGTAGATATAAGGAACAACATAAGAGATCCTTAATAAAATCTTCATAAAGAATTCAATGACAAACAAGGTGAATGGGTTGGTTTATTGTTAAATGACAAGAAGCATGTAAGTCATGTTTTGTTGAGTATGAGTGGGAAAACATAAAAAAGGAAGTAGTGAGGAGAGTAAAGAACATATACATTAAACATGCAATGTTTAAAATACCATGGATGCAAGGTAGGGATGTAAAAATTGACAAATATTTGTAATGAACGAGAATTAAAGTTAAAATACTAAAGGAATTTTTGATGGAAGTAAGAGAAAAAATTCACTAAATTATCAGATTAGAGACAATAAATGATGATGGTATTAATCAATGTGGAGTGACAACCAACGATATACATATTGTTGGATTTCTGATAAAACTTAAATGACTCTACCTAAATAATAAATTCAAGTGAGTAGAATAAGGGAGTTTATGCGTGTGTCCCAGAATACATCTAACTATGAAGAGTTCAATCCTAAGAAGGATAATCACAGGACATCATCTTTGGATTGTGATGGAGTCTTACAATTCCAATACTCATAGAATACCACATTATTATGGTATGTCTATTGTGTTGAAATAAACTATATTCATATTGTTTGATTTCTAATAACTTTAATTACTCTACCTCTAAAATCGATCAAGGTTAGAATTTTACGTGTATCATGATACACTCAATATAGTTTCAACCTAGAAGGTATTCAAGACATTATATGTGGCTTGGGTGAAATCCTACTATGTCTTGATTAAAGTTCTAAAATTTGTTAATATCTTATGAAGCATATTATTAACAAGCTAGAGATGAGAACTGTAAAATGCATTTTGTTGTCCCAATTAAGAACAATTTATTGTTGCTTAAATACATAGTATTTAGATAAGTATCTCTTCTTACAAAAAGTAAGTGGGAGCATCTATAGATCTTGAAGATATTCAAGAACAAAATACATAACCTTCTAAATCCACTTGCTAATGTCACACTAAGGTTTAACATGTAAATGTCAAACCAAAGTATATTAGAACTCTCATTCATAAATTCGCAAGGATGCGTCATCACTTGATTGATATTGTAATATCAATGCTGAGAAATATAAATTAGAGGAACATTTCAAACCTGCTAATTGCTAAGATACATTATCACATATTGAATCTGATAAAGGTCTTAGAATTATGAATGATAAGATGCAGTCCTTAAAAGCCAATCATGTTTTGAGCTTGATTGATCTTTCACCAAATAGTAAACCTGTGAGGTTAGAATGAGTTTCTTTTGAAGAAAGGCTCATAAGGACAAAATTGTATACATATTAATGCCTGACTGATAATAAGAATTTTTGATCTTACTCAAGCAATTGACTATGATTAAATCTTTCTTTTCTGCACGTATTAATTATATAAAGATATACATGATTTCTTGAAACTTAAATAAGTCAAATTAAGGTTCATAACTCTTTCTTGAATGATTACCTTGGCGAGGACGATGTGTAATCATAAAGGGTTATTAGTCTATATTTGAAATATGGCAATTAAGATTTAAGACTATTTCCTTAATGATTACATTTACAAGGACGATGTATAATCAAAAGGGGTTAAAAGTCTATATAATCTTTATATAGTATACAAGATGAAAGAATCCAAGTGAGGATTGGATCATGCATCTAGGAGCTAGGATCTTAAATTAATTACAATATGATTCTGATTAAATTAAGATGACTCCTGAGTACACCTGACATTGAGTGGGAGCGCCATGTTGTTTTCTTAAATCATTTCGAAAGTACATTCCTCATAAGTCTAGATATAATCCTTAAGATAGGAAATGAAACTTCTCTGAGAAATTTAGGATAAAACAAACGACCTTGGAATAAAATGTTTGTTAAGTTTATAAAACGTAAAATGCGGAAATTAAGTCCAACACAAATGCAATATGTCATTGAAGCAAGTCTTAAATGATATATTTCACTTGAGATAATTTGGTACATAGATGGAAACCTTGTGTTTTTTAACTAAGGGTTCATCATGTATATATTATATTGTGTATGTGGCTGGTTGTTACTTTTGCATGATAGCAAGATAATATCTAATTGAGAGAATTTAGATGACTGTTAAATACAAATGTTTACGAATTATATAAGGCATAATGTTATTTGTGTAAAAATGATGCTAGAGAATATGCAATTCTAGTTAAAGAATGATTTCATCTTTTATGATAAATCAACTAACCAGATATGCTCAACTAAGAGCATTGTTGCACAACACATTAAAGAATGAGAATACTTTACATTTTTAAGAAACTGTAAAGATGACGGTCTGAGATAGGTATGTTGTTGAATTCAAATACCCTATAAAAGGTACTATTACCTTGTCCATACTATGACTCTTGCAATAGTATGCACGTGAACAATACGACACTCATCTTATTATTCAAATCTTTCATAATCATGTGAATTTGAAACAAGTATTCGAAAAGTTTACTCAGATGACTATTTAGTTTTCTTGCAAAAGAAAAGTTGAAAATGTTGGAAACATTAGACTTTAACTTACTAAACTAGTTTCATGCATATCTGTTTTATTAATATTTGGATAATTGAGATTGTAAGACAATTTTTACTTTTTGATGAATAAATATACTTGGTATTTGTTCTTCATTCATATAAAAATTATTATCCTATGTTTGCATGTTTAATCCATGAATGATTTCTTATCGATCTAAATATGTCCATTGTCGGTTAACAATATGAGAATATTGTTATGTAAGTCAAATGTGAGTGTTGGTTATATTCCGTGAATATATGGATTTGTTCCCACCAAACTCATATGTATTCACAAGGGATGCATATTGGATACCCCAACCTTCGATCGTTTACTTTTGGATCCATGTCATGAGTAAAATGTCAAAAATGGTTTAAAATCGTCCTTAGACTTGAGATACAAGCAAGTTCTGTATGTGTGGATATCTCTCTTTGATTATAGTCAAACGCTATCCTGAAATATGGTAGTCATAAAGGCTATTCTTGGGAGTGTATGTGAAGCAGCATCCACAACACTTGTAGTCAACATAGGATTTGTTCCTCCACTTGATATGTGCAGAAAGATACCATTGGGCCCTCTCCAGATTTAATCAGATAAATGAATGGCCGTTCCCAAAGGGTAATGCAAGATGATTCTTGATTACATTTGGTATATCTGAATTATTTCTATAACGAGAAACATAATGTTAAACTATATGGAATGACTTAGGATCCATATCCATGGTTTAACGGTATCTGTAACAAAGGGATGATTATAAAGCAAGAAATTTATAACCATTAAATAGCGGAGATGATTTTTGAAACTCTTATCTCATAATATTCCTAATGTAAAAATAATTGTGTGGGTTGCTAGACTTTGCCAATTATAGGTATAAGTATTAGGTGCTACTCCAACTCCCAAGTGGGAGCTGTTAGATTATGGTAGTCGGCTAGCATTTGTACATTACGAATATGTGAGCCTATTGGGGGCACACACGTTAATACACGGAGAATGCGTTTAATACTTCACAAATATAAACCGAGGGACTAAATTGGACAAAACCTGAACTCCAAGGGGGACACCAAAGTGGTTGGGCCCTATGGGAGGTTCTAGATGGGTTTTGTGTTTAATTAGCATTTAAGGAGGCCCATGAAGGTTTTCTAGAATTAGGGTTTGGGTGCCTATATAAACACCCATAACCTACTTCATAATTTGCTCATTCTAAAAACCTTTCCTCCTCCCTCTCTCACCGAAATCGCCTGGCCCCTCTCTAGGGTTGTTAAGGGTTTGGGTTCTTTAATTCGGTTTAAGGATTTTCGATTAATTAGGGTTTATTATAAACCCTAATCCGGTTTAATTGGTTCAAGATCACAAAGGTTGTTTGATTAGGGTTTTGATCCAAGAAGGTACAATTGTTGCTTTGTTCGTGAAGTTAAGTCTAGACAACTTAACGTGTTCTGTTGACGTGATTGTGTGAGCAACCGTAGAGGTGATTGTTTTAATCACTTATTTATTTTCAAGATCGAATTGCTGAGAGGTACGCTTTCTATTTACTTTTCATGTACGTGTTAACCATATGCTATTACTAGATCCAATCCGCTGCGTACTCGTAGTTATTTGATTACCTAGATGTTAAATCCCAACAACGAGCCGGCATTTTTTTGGCATATGAACTTACTGAATTGAGCTTATTGCCTATTTAAGGTCATAGGCTGAAAAAAGTTGAGCTTATGAGCTTATTAAATTTAACACAAGCTCATAAGTCCACTAAATAAGACAACACGAACAACCCCTAACCACCTCCAAACACTAGAAACTGATTTTTGAACTTGTATGTGTTGATTGAAGTTGTGTAATCAGTAGTTTAGTTAGGTCAAGCACTAGAAACTGATTGTTTGCTAAGAACATTCAGATGTAGTGTTTTAGGTTAAGATCTAAAGCAAAGCAATCCATAGAAAAAAGCAACAAAAGCAATCAATAAGCGAATAAAAAAAAATAGGGCTAAAATTAAAGACAGCATAAGGCAAAGCTTAGAGCAAAGCAAACCATTGAGGTGACGAGTAAATGAAAAAACAGATGCTAGCAACCGTAGAGGTGGTAATTTAATCACTCGTTTCAAGATCAAGATCAGGCGTAAGTTTATTGATTTTTATCATTAAACAAAAGGTTAGTAAATTACTTGTTTACTTTATTAAGTGTTAATTCTATGTGCCTTAACTAGATCCATTCCGCTGCGTACTCGTAGCTAAACTGGTTACCTAGATTTGTTATATACCAACATTTGTCTGTTTTTAGGCTGCATAGTCACAGATGGTTTGAATTTTGTAAAGGACCTTAACTTCCTCTTGCAAAGTTAAGCATTTTTCACACCTATTTGATCTGAGCACATATTAGCATGGCTGTTGCATGTCAGCTATAATGGGAGCTCTTGTTTTGGTTACTGTTTTTGCTTCTTTTACTAAGAATACATATGCTGTTTTGTGTTCCACCGTAAAGGGGTTCGTGTTGAGAGGATATTGGAACTATTTTTGAAGACACAGCCTTGAAGAAGATGCTAGAGACATTGTATGAATCTGCGAAAGGCTCAATAAGGATCTTTTGGTGAAAGGCTCGATATGGTTAAATTTCAGCTAAAAGCTAAAAACAACAGAAACAAGCTCCAGAATGGTTAACATATACGACTATAGCGAGTATTATTTCATGGCTCATTTGAATTCGTTTGAAGAGAAGCAACAACATAGGTTATTGCTATTCATCAGAAATGTGGTTGCCTTTTATTTCAGTCCTAATGAGGGTAGTTGTTAAGATGTGGTCGTTTACTTTACGCATTAATATCATAGAAAATATTGTGAGCTATCGGGGGGCACACTACGAATACAAAAAGGTATGTTTAAATAAATATTTGAATATATATACGTGTTATATTTATTATATGTTTCACTAAATGTATTTAAATGACCGTTAGTGACGTTTTAGACGTTTGTAACTAACATAACGCGTGAATTTAGATTCAAGAGGGACTCGGAAGTCAAAAATGATAGTCATAGAGAGAGAGAGATCCTTATGAAGGCTTGTGGCCCCTATCGAGGATGTGATTGGAGGGATTGTAGTGCAAATTTATTTTGGTAATTAAGAAGCTAATGGCAAAACTTGGAGTGGGGAACAAGTTAGAGGAACTAAGGTTAGAGGGCTATATAAAAATCCAGCTCCCCTCTCCTCTCTCTTTTACTGTCGTCCCAAAACACTAAATCACCATCACTACAAACTCCCTTGTCTCTCCGTTCCCTTCCATAACCCGGCCCAAACCTTAAACCTAAAAGGAGTTTTACGGTTTTGTTCTTTCCATAGCTGGCTATTATACTACAATAACCCTAAACTAGGGTTTTCGGTTTTTTCTTGTTTGCTTTCTTCTAGGTGTTCCAAACGTAATCCCAACTTGGTTTTGGTATTCGGTTTTTAAGTAATCCTAGAATTTACACATTGTTTTTGAAGTTACGTGTGAAAACATACCATTAGAGGCGTATCGTACCTCGTTTGACTTTGTTGTTTTTGAGCAACATAGAGGTGGTATATTGAAGTGCTGGAATTTTCACTGGGAAGTTGTCATATGTATCTGGATTCTCTCGTTTATTGATTTATTCAATAAACTAACGGTTAGTTTTATTTATTTATTTGTGTGTTAATTTTTAATATCAAACTAGATTCATCCACTGTGTACTCGTAGTAAATGGTTTACTAGTTATAAAATCCCAACAGTGGGATCACGAGTCAACCTCATTTGGTGTTATGGGTTACACACATAATAAACACAACACAATTGACATACACTACACACATAGACACACACACACATACACACACAACCATAGAGAGACACACAGACACACAAAACATACACACACACACACACACCCAAAGACCGCATACACTACAGACTCATAAAACATACACTCACTCGACAGATGCATACATATTCAAATCATACACACATAGAATCAAACATATACACAAACACACTCACACAAACATACATACACACCTCACACTACAGATGAGAGAGAGATTCAGGATTTGAGACGAGTTGGTCGGGAAGAGAAGAGAGAGAGAAAGACACACACAAAGACACACACAAACACACAGAACACATAGTGTGGACACACACACTACAAAACACACACACAGACTAATCACACTGCTAGGATTGAAAGGCAACTAGATTTTGATGATGTGTTTTAGATGTATAGGCTGATCTGATGTTTTTTGTTTAATAGTAAAAGAGCTTTATAGAGTTAGTATTTGCTCAGAGGACTTCAGATGAAATGATTATGCTATATTGTTTACTACTGCCAGTACAATGTTGTCAGTACTGCTAGTGAATATTTAGTCTGCTAGTTACAAAGTTTAAGATGCCTAAAGATTAAAATGGCTAGTAATAACTTAATGCTGCTGAAAGAGTTACTACTGTCAAGAAAAATATTTTAAGTAGTAGATACTTGTCTGTGTTTTAATGTTAGTACTGCTAGTGTTAAGTTAGTATGCTATATCTTTAGTTGTTAGTTAGTACTGTTTGTTAGTACTGCTTATTGATTTGTGAGTAGTTATCTATGATAAAATGATTGTATATTAGACTAGGATAAGTATGTGTAAGTGCCGGGTAGGATCCTTGGTCTGTATTATAGGTGGTCCTAGGGCCATAGTGTGATTGATGTATCAAAAGTCATATTTTTTTTTTGTTTTTTAAATTCTTCAGCTGTCAAGGTCTTTGTAACTCCTATTATTTTAGGAGTATTCGTTTTTCATTATCATTTATTAATATTGGCTGTTGTTGGAATTTGTGGGAATTAAGGAAATTCTACGAAGGTTTATATGTTGGTTCAAACTTAGTATGACCAAGCTCAAAAAGGTTTTGTTATGCTCAGAGTTATTACTATCTCATTACTAAACTAGTTGAGTACTGCTAGAGCAAAAGTTAGTACTTACTCTTATGTACTGAACTTTAAAACCACTCTGCTGAAGAGTTTTTTACTGTTGATAAGAGTTGAAGACTGCATGAAGATAAAGACGTGTGAAGAGATATAAAGACGTGTTTAGTGATAAGTATGGAATTATTCTGTGTATATCGTATATATTTAGAAGATATGTTGAGATCTTATATAAGTTTTAGAAGATTTGTAGTTATCCTGTAAGGACTCGCTCTTAGTGTATAAACTGGAGATTCTAGGTTTTGGTTGTGTAGATCATCAGTCTTTCATTAGTATCATAGCTTAGGTTGTAACCTACACTGTTCGCAAAGAGTGTCGTATTTATGTATATTGAAGTTATTGTTTTGGTTATGTTTTTTGTGTTGTCTAACATAATTACTGTTTCCATTAGTTATACTTCTGTTAGTGGTATAAACTAGATTCGAATAGTTTATATCATTACTTAAAGTTCATTCTTAGTACCTTGGATTTATTCAAGGATACTAAACCTTAATCAAGATAAGGATGTTAAAGATCTATCATTGGGATCAACAAGTGTGGTATCAGGTTGTTGTGAAGCTTGTTATATTAAGGAAGAAAATAAAAGAATTTCATACTAGTTCAATCTCATAGTGATAAGATAGAGGCAGGAACTTCTTACTACCAATCTGGGACTGTAAGCACTCCCTATCCTTAACCTCGTAGACTATGATCTATGGTTAATAAGGATTAGAACTATAGACTTTTCTCTATGACTGATTACTCCCTATGGGGATGTAGTTAGATGAGTAAACAAAAGTACTGAAGAAAACTGTTGGAAATGTTGAGCAGGAATATGAATCTACTTCTACAGAAGAAAAGCTGGACAGGAAGAATGAGATGAAAGCCAGAGCAACTCTGTTGATGGCACTCCCAAATAAGGATCAAATGAAGTTCCATTCATATCAAGATGCAAAATTGCTCATGGAAGCCATAGAGAAGAGGTATGGAGGAAACAAGGAATCACAGAAGGTTTAGAGGAACACTTCGTAAGCACAAAACTTTCGCACAGCATAAGTTTCAGAAAAACAATGGATCAATGACTTTTGATAGGCTTACGAAAAGAACTTATTTAGTTAATTAAAGATCCAAAGAGAAGTTATTGAGCGAAGAAGGATTGGACTTAAAAACTATGAGAAGTCTCCTATTTGAATGGAAGACACATGCTTTAATCTGAGGAAGAGGGAATTGTAACCATCAGTTTGGATGCTGACCTTGGTACAACAACTTAAATATATATGAACTGAAACTTACTGGGTCATCAAGCACAAGTCAAAATCCAGTAAAATGTGGCTTTTGTGTCTCTTAATACCACTAACAACAAAAAGCAACAACAACAACAAATGAGCATATAACCACTGCTTATGGAGTTATGTGTGCTCTCAATCAAGGATATGCTGTTTACTTTACATCTTTAGATAACCTTTGTCGATTACCTGTGGATTTGTGCTTTCCTTGCAAGTCAGTCAAGGTGACTCTCCTCAACGTTCACTCAAAATGGGACCTAGAACAACTTCTCCTGTTGACTTGGAAGGTAAGGCATTACAATTAGGAGATGGTCATGCTGACAATCAGAGCTAGAAGGTTCATCAAGAGAACAGGAAGGAAGTTAGATATTAATGGTCAAAGAGTTGGATTTGACAGGTCTAATGCTACAATTGTCATAAAAATCGAACATCTTTGTTAGAGTATATGTAGGTTCCAAAGAATCAAGAAAACAAAGGATGATCTGTGTGAATGATACAAGAACTTGTCACCAGTGAGAGACTCCCACTCAGAATGCTTGATTGTCTCAAGATTGAATTGGAGGGTATGATTAGAGATACCAAGCAGAAGAAGAGCATCCTATCAAACTATGCCAGTGATGGCAGTATACATCTGTTCAAAGAAGTTTCTTCCAATTCAGATTCTGAGTAGATTCTTGTTCTAAATCATGTGTTATAAAAGCTATGCTACTCTTTATAGTACACATTATGACAGTTGGTCTTGTAGATTACAAACAAGTATCAATATTAACTTTAGTCATCGTATTAAGCAGGTTTTACAATCTGTAGAGGCTAGACTTGAACACTTATAAGAAAAATTAAGACTGTGTTAGAAGAGAAAATTGTAATGTGTTATTTAAAACCTAGAAGAGATAAATATCTCAAGAGATGAGAATGCTTTAGTTGAAAAAGAAAAAAAATTAAATACCAGTATAGAAAAAGAAAGAGACTCCATTTAAAAAACTGCATAGAGTAGAGAAGTTTCTATATAAAAGAGTCTGTACAAGTACGTTTAAATTGGATTTGCTGGAAAGTCAAGTAATTGACAAATTTAAAACAGGACTAGGATATAATGTAGTCTCTCAACTAGTAGAAAGTTTTGTGAATTCATATAGATGTTAGGAATGATTAATCTAGGATAAGTAAGGGATATCATGCAGTTACTCTACCTTTGACATAGACTTTCAGTCTGCTAACTTCCCCCCGCCCCCAAGATTTAATATTTATAGTATGGACTAAGTGAAAGTTAATGTTTTTGATGTTGTTACTAATGTTACATCTAATGATGTTAAGACTGTTGAGTCAAATCATGAATTAGTTGATAAGAGTGTGTTCAACATAGTTGAAGCTAATGCTGTTAGGATGAACAATTCTAGTGCTCCAATCATTAAGGATTGGAATTCTGATGATGAAAAGTAAGGTAAAACTAATTGATAAGTGATGTTTAAAACTGCTAGATTCTGACAGCACTTAAAAAGATAAGAAATTTGTTAGACTAAGGTAGAAAACACTAAAACAAAACAAACACTATCCTAGAGGGAACCAATTAAACTAGAAAATCTTATGGTCCAAATGATTAGGGAAGTGATTTAAAATGATAAAAAAAAGCTTGCTTTGTTGTTTGTGGTAGTTTTGAGCATCTACATTATGTGTGTGATAAAACGGTTGTAAGGCCAGTGTTGAATACTGCTAGGAAGGGTGAATCACAAAACATTATAATTAAAATGACACTCTCACCACAAAAGTAGTTTGGTTCACAAGTGATTTAACGCGGTATGTTAACTTTAGTACTGCTTAGTGCAGAGTGATAATAATGTGCAGTACAGTTATTACTACTAACACAGACCAGTTTAGTATACTAGTGACTCAACACCAATTGTGAAACCATCCTAGATCCAAAATCAAATGATTTCAAAAGAGGAATATTCACAAAGTTCAAGGACTTTTAACGATATTATGCAAACAAGAACACTAAATGGTGAATTACTGTTAGGATAAATGATACTACTGCTAGGGAAAGAGCAGTAGTAAGTGAAAATAAAGGAAAAGGGCTAATGTTGTTAAGGCCTCAGCATGCTGGGTTTGGAAAGCCAAAAATAGTAGTGCATCAACTACATTCAAGAAATATTCTTACATTGATGCACGAGGCAGATCCAAGTCTATAATGGCTTGGATCCCCAAAAGTCTAACTTTGCTTTATTATATGTGCCAGGACCAATCCCACATCAGAAAGAGTAAAGGAAAAGGTGTAAATGAACAGTGGTTGTTCAGTACATTGCAGGAAACATTTTTTGTCGTTTGTTTTTTTTTTAGTGCTTAATCTTAATGAATATGAAGACTATGATGGTGGATTTGTTTCCTTTAGAGATGGTAAAGGTAGAATTTTTGGAAAAGGTAAAATCAAATAGAACATTGGATTTTGATGATGTGTATTTGTAATGAGCTTAAGTATAACCTGTTCAGTGTGTCACAAATCTGTGACAAAAAGAACAATGGCTTTTTACTGACACTGAATGTCTTGTTCTTTATCTTTCGGACTTTAAGCTATTTATGAAAGTCAAGTTTGCTGAGAGTTCCAAGAAAGGATAACATTTACACATGTGTTGACTATAAGGAGATGTATGTTCCATGGAGGTTAACTTGCCTCTTTGCTAAGGCGCCATAAATTGATGAATCCAACATATGGCACAGGAGGTTAGCACATTAATGTTAAAACAATGAACAAACTTGTGAGGGGAAACCTTGTTAGAGGTTTGCCTTCAAAGATTTTTGAAAATGACCATTCTTGTGTTGCTTGTCAGAAAGGAAAGCAACACAAAGCCTCCTGTAAGGCCAAACTTGTGAACTCAATCAGCAAACCCTTACATATGCTTCATATGGACCTATTTGGTCCTACAAATGTTAAGAGTTTAATGAAAAAGTCTTATTGCCTAGTTGTCACTGATGACTTTAGTAGATTTTCTTGGGTATTCTTTTTGGCCACTAAGGATGAGACTAGTGGGATATTAAAGACCTTCATAACAGAAATAGAAAATCAACTAGACCATAAAGTAAAAGTTATCAGATGTGACAATGGAACTGAGTTCAAAAATAGTGTAATGAATCAGTTCTGTGAAATGAAGGGTATTAAGAGGGAATTCAGTGTTGCTAGGACTCCTCAGCAGAATGGTGTTGCTGAGAGGAGGAATAGAACACTGATAGAGGCTGCAAGAACTATGTTAGTTGACTCTAAGTTACCAACCACCTTTTGGGCTGAAGCAGTTAATACTGCTTGCTATGTGCTAAATAGGGTCTTAGTCATTAAGCCTCATAACAAGACACCTTATGAACTTATTCATAGAAGAACCCCATTGATAGACTTCATAAAACCTTTTGGGTGTCCTGTTACCATCTTAAATACCAGGGATCATCTAGGCAAGTTTGATGGAAAAGCTGATGAGGGATTTTTTGTTGGGTACTCTGTAGTTAGCAAGGCCATGAGAGTATTTAACAAGAGGACCAGGATAGTTGAAGAGACCTTAAACATTAGATTTCTTGAAAATACACCTAATGTGACAGGAAATGGACCAGACTGGCTTTTTGATGTTGATTCTTTGACAATATCTATGAACTATATGCCAGTTGTTGCATGAAATCAAACTAATGGTATTGTAGGAACTAGAGATAACATTGTTACAGGTCAAGCTAAAAAGAAGATAGAACCTGAACAAGAATACATCCTAATACATATCTGCACAACTGATCCATTAATCTCTTAAGATCCTAAGGTCAGTGAAGAAGATGCTAAAGAGAGGCCTACTAAAATGGATGAAAATGGAGCTTCAGATAAAGATGGGAAGGATGATCAAGCCACAAGAAGTGAGTTTGAAAGGCTACTTCAACAAAGGTAAAGTAGACTGAACACACTAACAGTACTAACAGTATTAATACTGTTAGTACACCTATTAGTACTGTTGGACCATATTTATAATATGTTCCATCATCACAGTTAATATGCTGACGCATCTTTTCTGCGAATGTTCATCATCACCAGTTAATTACTACTGGACCCTTTCTATTATACTGCTAATGCATATTGTAGAACATCTTTTTCAATGGATTTTCTCTTGTAGTTTTAGATATAAAGAGGACATCTGCGATCTTTCCATCACATGTTCTAAATGTGTCTCAGACCAAAGACAAAGGATACTAGAATTTTTTGTGTCTAATGACTATATGATGATGAAAGAAGTTAAGAGGGGACAGATAGTTGTTGGGGATCATGAATAGGGCTTACATCTAATTTAGAATAGCTCCTGATATTCTTTCAAAAATTTCTATAAGATCATCCCAAAGTATTATGAAGTGAATGGAGAGTTTAAGAAAAACAGTACAAACAAGAACACATGACAAGAAAATTAAGAACATGGTTTGATATCTCAGTTCACAAGCTTAGGGAGTTAAATCACAAAGACTTTCAAGAAATTGTCTATTTGCTTGATTCTTATCTCAGTGTGGGAACCCAAGAAACTAGTTTTCAAGCCTTAAGATCCAGCTAGGTGGAAGCAATTTGCAGGATGAGATTCTACCCAATTTAATGCTAAAAGGGTTTGGACCTGGGTTGATTTACCTAAAGTAACTGTGGGCTCAATTGGAACTAAATGGGTTTTTAGGAAGCAAGAAGGATGAAAGAGGAATATGTGTAAGAAACAATGCTAGACTGGTTGCTCAGGGATATACTCAGAGGAAGGTATATGATTATGATGAAGTTTTTGCACCAGTGTAGCAAGGGTTGAAGCTATAGCGCTATTGTTTGGCTTATGGCTTCTCTTCAAAGGATTTTGCAGTCTACCAATCATGATGTCAGAGAGTGTCTTTTCTATATGAAAGATGAAGAGGAGGTGTATGTCTGTCAATCCTCCGGTTTGAAGATCAAACGTTTTCAGATAAAGTCTGCAAGGTAGAAAAAGGATTCTGTCTATAAGTTACATTAGGCCCTCAAGAGCATGGTATGTGACTATTGTTAACTTTATTTGACTAGATAATGGTTTTCACAGGTGGTCAAATTGTAAAACATTGTTTCATTAAAAGACATAAAGATGATATCCTACTGTATAGGTTGATGTTAATGATATCATCTTGGGTCAACAAAGGAAAGAGTTGAGTACTTAATTTGAAAAAGCGTTCATTCATGATAAGTTCCAATTAGAGTTATACGGGAGACTTTCTTTTTTGGGACTTTCAGGTTTCAACAGGAAGAGTGAATGGAATCTTTCTTAGCAAGATTAAATATGTAGCTGAGATTTTTAAAATAGTATTGTTTTTGTTAGTGTGAAGACAGCAGCACTCTAAATGGAGCCTACAAGGCATTGCTCAAGGATGTAAAGGGTGAGGTAGTATATGTTCTTTATACAGATCAATGATTGGTTTCATTGACTGTACTGTAACAACTTCTAGGCATGAACATCACATTTGCGGGTTGTGCTGTGTAAGGACTCTAAGTTACTCTAGATCTTTACATCTTCATGCTTATAAAGAGATTCCTTTAGATACTTAAAGGTCATCCTAAATGGGCCTTTGGTTATCCTAGAGATTCACCAGGTTTGACTTGGATAGCTTTTTCTGATAGTGATTATGTCTGGAAGCTAGTCTTGAAACGGAATGATCCAGACAACAGGAGGTTGTCAATTTCTTGGCAAGAGGTTGATTTCTTGGCAATGTAAAAAGCAAACCATAGTTGCTAACTTCACAACTGAAGCAGAGTATGTTGCTGCTGGCAAAATTGCTGTGTGGACAAGTGTTTTGGATCCCAAATCAAATGCTTGGATTATGGGTTCAGACTTCTGTACACCCAAGATTTTCATTGATATGAAAGCACCATTTGTATTGTGAAGAAGTTCTAGTGTCTTCATTCTAAGACCAAGGCACATTGAGATAGACACCAATTTCATCAGAAGATTCTTATGAGAAGAAAAGTTGATTCAAGTGATTCAAGATTCCACACATGTACCTAAAATGTTGAGATTTTCTCACAAAAGCTTTTGATGTAGAAAAGAAAAAAAAGAAAGAATTAAAAAAAAATAAACACACACAGACACACAAAAAAGAAAAAACAGGTTTATTAATTCTTATTGCTAGTTGTAGAGTACTCAATCTCTGAAGTATTGTTAGAGGGGGGTTTAACAGTTCTTAGCTTTTATTCAATGGGTTTATACATAAATATGGGATCCTCATGGAATTCTCATATGTCTATCTAGTGTTTTCTAGTATGCTTGTGTGAATAAGGATGTTGTTGTATAATTATTAATAGACATAGTTAAAACTATTAGACAAAAAGAGGTCGGGACACTAAGACTTACTCAGTTCTGTGGTCCCCCTATATGAGGTTGGTGATGAGGCTGTTATAAGGAGGGTTGTGGGTGACAGAATGGAAAGAGGCTGCACTACTGCTGTCTAGCTTTCGAAGTAGAGCAGGTCCGTGGTAACATAAATAAGACCCAATCATGGCACACTTTATGAGTCTAGTTCCTCTAGAGAGAATTAGTTCAGGGAGTGGTCCCAGTTGCTATGATACCATAATGGAGGAATCAGTATTGCTTAAACTCGGTTTGAGGACTTACATCTAATAAAAAGTCCAATGACCCACTTTCCAAGATGTTTGCACACTTAGAAGGTGGGGGGAGGACAGTGTATGAAACTATTTAGAATTTATGGCACGTTGTACAAAACTGTCTGACATGGTGAGAAAAAGAAAAGAGAGAAATAGTGAGCTAAAAACAGAAAGAGAGATGTGTGAATAAAAACAGAAAGAGTGATTATGTGAGAAAAAGAATTGAGAGATAAAGTGAGCTGAAAAACAGAAAGAGAACTTGTGAGAATCTAAATTTATGATGGCAATGCTAGTTGGAACAACATTGGAGTTGATACTGCTAGGCATAAACTTAATACTGCCAGTATTAAGTTAGTACTGCCAGGCAAATTTTAATACTGCTGGGTAAAGTTAATACGGCTGGGCTTAAAGTTAGTACTGTTAGGCTAAAATTAGTACTGGTGGGTGATCGTTAGTACTGTTTAAGGCATAACATAATTTTCTTAATTAATATAAGCCGTTTGCGAAATTTCCAGACCAATACTAAGCCTATTGGTTTGACTAATTGTAGAATTCATTGATCCTTTCTATATGAATTCATAGAGATTTCTTCAGATAAGTAAACTTTATTCAGGACTGGTTCCAATCGCAAATATTAAGTACTTTGTTTATGTCTTAATTATCTACCTCAAAACACACATACTCTACCACGATCTCATCCAGTACCCTAATTACTGACTTCTCTTAATCAAATGGAAATTTGGTATTTTGACACAAAACATATTATGTCGCCATTTTACAGGAAGTTAGAGAGGAAGTGCAGGATTGTCATTAGTAATTGATTTTCTCCAACAAAGTAACATTTAGTTATGCTCTCACTGAAAGTCTAATCATCTAGTTCAACTCATCTTATTCAGTTTTTGTGGAACTGCTCTGCAGCACATCGAGAATGGAGAGATGGAGATGACATAGCTACATTGATGGAAAGAGTCAAGACTATTACTGAAGCATCAATAAGAAGGCATTCAAGTGCTAGATGATTTCTGATGGTATTCCAGCGTCTTACTAATGCTGAATTTTTTTGAGCAACTTTTTTATGGGGGTATGCTTCTGAGTTCTGGACAAGTGACCTTCCAAAAGGTGTCACTTTTCTCCTCAATGGGATTCTTAATACATACTATTCTATTGCTTAGTCCTAAGAAGCTACTTGAAGCTAATTTAAGTTAGCAACTTACGCCTATACTGCCATCATTTGCTTAGCCACAACAGAACTTTTATTTTCAAAAATGATATTGATGGCATGATCGAAAAACTTAGACAGGAATACTAGGTTTTTGATGTATTTAGAGATTCATATAATCCTTTTGAATAAACATCAAATATTACTTCTTCCTTCACAAAATAGATTATACTGCCCTCTACCTCACCCACAAATTGTTTAGCATGATGAAAGAGGCTTTCCAAGGGTATTCTGGGGTCGGACCACTCATTGTTTCAACATTGCTTGTTCAGGGTCAGACTTTATAGGGGTGACAGGATCAACAATCCCAGTGAGTCCATCTCTCACCTAATAGTGCTCAAATCCACCTCACAACACCAACTTCAAACCACTCTTTGGCAACTACCATGGATGCAGAAGAAGACCTGCTTACCATGCCTCATGACGTCCACCTCTCCTAAGGGGTACAGTATAACTTAGAAGTGATGAGGGCAAGGTTTGACTAATTAAAGTGTAAGAGTGATGGGTTCTGAGAGACCTTAAGTTTATCTCCAAGAATGTAAGTAAAGTTTGGAATCTGACTTACAGCAGACCAACCTAACCTACAGTATCAGCTTACACTAAGTAATCATGAGGGTAAAGAAGTTGGGAGAAAACTTGTTTAGTCAAGAAAAGTTCAGAAGTTAGAGACAAAGATAGGTTGGGTGTCTGATGATGAGGAAGTTTTAGAGGATCATTACGCAAAACAGCGGGAGGATTTAATTGCTGAGATTGATCAACCTTCTTTTTATTGGCCATCAAGATGAAGGATCTGCCAATAGATTTAGAGGATGCGAGAACTCAGGGCGAAGAGCTAGTGCTTAGATATGAGTAAGATTTCCTGTCTGAATTCAAGTGCCAATATCAATCCTATTGCCTCCCATGAGGCTCTATAACCAAGGCCATCCAAAATTTTCCCTCCTCCATGCATTTTTTTAATTATTATTTTTTTTGGATTTTTCAACGTTTTTTTTGACAAAAACTAAAATAAGCTTGTATATAAATTCTTATTGACTTAAGAATTTGTATAAAAGCTTTGATAAACATTATTAAAAACTAATAAGCTTAAGTGCCAAAATTTTAAAGAAAACTAGTAAATGACATAAGATTAAATTGCAAGTATTTGAAGAACATGAATTAAAATGACATAAAAAGTAAATTGCATTAATAAAGATGGTACAAATATTTTGGTTACAGGCTTTTGACTTAACACTCAAAATTCGACCAAGACTACAAACTAACTATTACATGGTATTTATAATAAAACTATCTAGGGTTTTGCTTGTGCTAGTTTGCTGAGTGCTTCAAGCTGTTGTGCTAGTTGTGTGAGATGAAAGACCATGAATTCATCTAAGCCTTTGAAATTTGCTTGGTGCCCACTCAAAACGATCTCAGCCATCCATTTTTGTAGTTTACCTTGAGCCAATGAGCTTTTGTGGGATTGCCACAGTGTGTTTGAGGTGGGGTTAGGTGGTGGTGATGTATTTGGACGGATGTGAACAGTAACCAAGGTTGGGAAAGGGACAAGGGAGGAAGGAGGGTGTTGGCGGGAAATTTTGTTCATGGGTTTAACAGGGTGAATTTTGGGATAATGGAAATTTTGACCTTTCATTGTGATATAGTTTATTACAGTGGTGGTCCTTGTGGTGGGAAAGTTTAAAAGACTTGCCAGATTCAGCCCCCCATTGTATGTTGCACTGTTGCAAAATTAGTCCTTGGTGCGTGTAACTTTAAGGGGTTGGCAAAATTAGTCCCCTCACTTCATTTGGGCTTTATTAAAAAAAATGTTGGGCTTGGATTTGGTTTTGGGATTTTGTAATTTAAATGGGCCTTAAGTCTTCAAGTAATATACTAATGGGTTTTCCCGGCCCATTAGATGGGTGAAGGTGGGCCCATTAAGTATTCTTCATTTTCGGCATCGGCTTTGATTGTTGACTTTGGCGGGGTTGACTTTGACTTTTGTTGACTTTGGCTTCGATTTGACTTTGTCTTTTCACGCTTTTCCATTCCGTGCTCGATTTTGTCCCTTTTTTGCTTGATTTTTCTTCTTTTTGTCGGATATCCATTTCCTGCATAAAATAAGTGAAAATATACAAATACAATGTATTTTTGGTACGTTTTGGGTCATTTAAGTTCGGTTTTGATGGTGAAAGGTATGTGTAATTAAACGCATACCACCATTCATATGATGATAGAGAAGAAATATCATCTTAATCAAGAAATGATATCAAGGATGTTAAGTAGAAGATTATAAGTTAATCATGAGAGTGAAATGGCATTTGAACTTCTCAGGTTTATAAGATCACAAGTATTGAAGTAGAAGAGTGTTTTGAAGAATCCTCTCAGAGCCAAAAGTTTTAATTCAAGAAACTTGATGATTTGAAGGTAAATCACAAGTTTAAGGGAGGATTGTTAGGAATTAAGGACTTCTACAAAGTTTATACTGCTGGTTCTACTTAGTACTGCCAAGCTCAAAACGTTTGTACTGCTCAGATTATAACTACAAGTACTAACTGGTTAGTACTGCTAGAGCAAAAGTTAGTACTGCCAGTACTAACTTAACACTGCTGAAGAGTTTTTGTACTCCTGATAAAGATTGAAGACTGCATGAAGATAAAGACGTGTGAAGAGATATAAAGACGTGTTTAGTGATAAGTATGGAATTATTCTGTGTATATCGTATATATTTAGAAGATATGTTGATATCTTATAGAAATTTAGAAGATTTGTAGTTATCCTGTAAAGGACTCCTTGGTGTATAAAAGGAGATCATAGGTTATGGTTTTAGATCATCAATCTTTTATAGTATTCATAGCTTCAAGGTTGTAAACCCTAACACTGTCAAAGAGTGTTCGCATTAATATATTGGAGCTTATTGTTTGGTTATATTTTCTGTTTGTCAAACATACATTACTGTTCCATTGGTTATACTTCTTAGTGGTATAAATGAGATTCCGCATAGTTTATATCATTCACTCAAAGTTTCATTCTTAGTACCTTTGGATTTATTCAAGGATACTAAACCTTACATCAACCTAAGGAGTTAAAGATCTATTCAGTGGGATCAATAGAATTATATGTTTATAGAATTACTGTTTCATTGATAATTCTTTTTAATATTAAAGGTTAGATTCCACATAACATTTAATACATTTTGTCACACCCCGCCAAGGTGGAAACGCGAGGCGTAACACGATAGGCATCATCACAACACATTGATGTCAACAATAGAGAATAACTAGAATGCATTAAATTAAAACCAAAGTGTTATAACGACACCGAACACATAAGGGGTCTTGTATTGAGGTTAATCGCAACACAAAGATACATAGACATAAATAAATCCCAACATAACATCATCATTGTTCAAAATATCCGAAATACGAAAGTATGAAATGAAAACTCTAGCAAAAAAGACTCCACATGCAAGATCCTAAAGTCTCGCTAGCCACACATCTTAACTTCTTTATCTTCACTAGTCTCACCTGAAAATGATACTTTAAAACGTCAACATAATGTTGGTGAGATTCATAGGTTTGACATACAAAAACTTACTCTTGCTGCGAATTATAACCATTAGGACATACAAGAATATTATACACAAATGCAAACAATTAAATCATCACACAGCATGGGATAGGCGTACCCCTTCGACCCACTAAGTCACACAGCATGGGATAGGCGTACCCCTCCGAACCAACAATGCAACCAATATGAGGTAGGCGTACCTCTTCGATCTAACAATGCAAACCACTACGAGGTAGGCGTACCTCTCCAATCCAACAATGCAACAAATATGAGGTAGGCATACCTCTCCGATCCAACAATGCAACAAATATGAGGTAGGTGTACCTCTTCGATCCAACAATGCATACACAAAAGCCATATAATATAAAGTAATGTCCAAAAACAAGTAAACACTTATTCGCAACACTTAAAATATTTCAAAATCAATTAAGTATCATTTCCCCCCCAAGAAAACATAAAAAAGGGGCCATGAATACTCACATCGTCAGTGGAATGAAAGGCGCAAATAGCCTAGCAACTACTCTTAGCCAATCTCGACGCTAACAAAGTCCAAACTTATGTTCCACTCCTATGATCTACAATAATTGATCAACTACTACTATTAATATAAACGGTCTAGTTATTGGTCTAGCATTATAGTTTAAACATTTTTATCCAAGAAACATTTATACTCATTTTAAATATATAATATATCTTAGATGTAAATGGTGTATTATTTAAAATTTACTATCCATTTTAAAATATAATTTTAGATGAGTAGATTGGTCATAACATTTGAGACGTACATTTTATAAATGATTACGATGAAATTTCCGAATAACTTCAAAATATAGATAGATCATGAAATGAACATAAGAGATCATTCGTACAAATACAATAAAGATTAGAATAATGAAGATAAAGAGACATCCGTACAAACATATTACGGATCAAAAGAAGTATAAACCGGATATCAAATCAAAGGCTAGGAAACATATAAAAGATTTCACAAATGCAAATAGATATGATACAATGCCATGGGAATCTTTTAAAAGGAAAGATAGAATCTCTTTACCAATAGGGAACACAAACGAAAGAATCAACAAAACTCACAAGGATAAAAGAATCACATATAAAATTAACGATACATATCAAGATCGATAAATGAGAAAGGTAGAATTCTTATACCAATAATATTTTACACGAGAGAACCAACAAAACACTGTTTTTATGAAAATCACTTTAAACATACAAATCATTCTAAATATTCAAGTCATTTTATATAAAAAATCATTTTAGATATTTTAAATTATTTTAATATATAATTTTCTTAAAACTCATTTTAAACCTAGTTTTCATAATATCAAGAGATAGTTATATAAATGCAGTATCGCGTCTTACTCATATAAATCATTTAAAACATACTTTCAAAGTAAATAAAAATAAAGAGACAATCATATAAAATTTGTATCATATTTTATTTGTATAGATCATATTACACATAGTTTTGACAGTCAACCGATATCACATCGAATTCATAAAAATCATTGTAAACGTGGTTTTCAATAAGAATAAAGAAATAGTCATATAAAAGCGATTATCACATCGTACTCATAAAATCATTCCGAAACAGTTTTCCCCACAAGATATAATTCCAAAAGTTTTTTTTTCAACGTTCGACATCAATATAAAATATGCAACTCAAACAAGGAACATCGTAATACCAAAAGGAATGGAAAAATATCGTAAAGACTCTAATGCAAATTTATTGTTTGAAGGCGAAAAAAATACAAGGGACCATATAGTCGGAATAACAGTCAAACGAACATGTACAAGAGAAACTCATGCAAAGTTATTACGAACCAAATGAAGAACGTGTAGGTCCTTATCAACAGGATCTCAATGAGCCTTAAACGACTTATAGTCCTTTGAATAAATCTAAAGATACTATGAGAGACAAAAACAGTGAATACAAATATTGACGCGGAATATCAATATCTATACCAAGATGAACACAAGAACAAAATACTAAACTTGCTATTACTATTACTATTTGATTGTGAATGATCAATCAACTGTCTTGTTTACAATGCTATTCTACGTTCCTTTTATAGACTTAAGGAACCCTAAACACGTTAAGAGATAATGCTTATCTCTTCCTAGATGAACGCTAAATGATAACTAATACTAATATTACAACCAGACTTAACTTTCTGACTAAACAGTATTAACTTTAATACTGTCACACGCAAGTTAGTGCTGGCAGACTTAACTTGCTCTACCAGACTTAACTTCTATACTAATAGTACTAACTATTACTCTATCAGAACTAACTTGAACTAACAGACTTAACTTTAATACTAACAGTATTAAGTCTGTTTACAATATTTTCCTAACAATCCTCCCCTAACTTGATCTTCATTCATGAACTTCAAGTTCCTTCAGAACAATCTTTAGCTTTAACTACTTTAAGCTTCACCTTGGGCTTTAGAGGATTGTCTTGAACTTCTGTCTTCAAAATAATATGACTTTATGTCTTCAAATCTTGACAGCAACTAGTCTTTAACTCTTGTATCAGCAACCTTGAAAATTTTGTACATCAAATCATAAAGTTTCAGTCTATTCTCATCACTTCCAGGTGTGTTAACTCCTGTGAGAGGTGAATCATTGAAAATTTTAAATGGATTTGATGTCTCTTTACCAGTTAGCCATTAACTCTGGAGTAGTCAGTTCTTTGGCCACCAGAAAGGTGTATGTCCATGGTCAACTGAAAACCATTTCAACTCTCAGTACTTGAAACATTGGTGAGTTGAATACCATATGGTTTTTGGCAAACCATTACAGCCATCAACGGATTTGATATGCCTTTACCTGTAGCCGTTTGCTCAGGGCTAGTCATGCTTTAGTATAAATACTATGGTGCATAGAATACCATACAATTTTTGGTAAATTGTCAACCATAGAACGGATTTGATAGGTCTTTACCAAGCAGCCGTTTGCTCTTGGACTAGTTAGTTCTTATGTCTGTTAAACATGGTGAACCAAAGACCATTTGTTGTGTGGTGGTTAGCCAACACTCAAACCCTTTCTTCATCTTCATGAGTAGATGTGACTGTGTCATCATCATTAGAATCTTCAAATTCTTCCAATTGTTGTCTCACAAACTTGATCAGCTCCAAAGCCATAGAGCTTTCTTCTTCAGTTTCTAGCTTCAATTCCAGCATTTGTGAAAGTACTTCCTTTGTCAGAGGATATTTGCTTTCCACAAGCATATGAAAAACAAGTCCAGTACTTGTCATGATAGTATGTACCCCTGAGGAACTGTGTAATTTCCAACTGATAAGTTTCCAATTTTGCTGTGTATCCCAAAAGTCTGCAGTATCACCTTGATTGAACATAATCATTAGATCTCCCCAAAGCATCTTGTCAAATCCTTCAGGAAGTGTGTCTTTATATTCTTCCATGACTAGTTCATAGATAACTTTCAAGTCTTCTCTGTCCAAAATTGATAGGACTCCCATCAAGGTGCGAAAGAATCTCTGATGTCCATTACTCCTTGTTACCTTATTCAGATATATATCTTCATCAGGTTTGGTTTGATCATGTTGAGGTTTAGTTGTAAGGAAAAATGACTGCCATTCAATAATGGGATATTGATGATCAAGACTCTCTGCATCAATCACTTTGTCTTCATCAGGAGCTATATGTAAGCATATCTTCAAATCATCATCTTCTCTTGTGAGACTAGAGGCATGCTTTCTCCTTTTTGCTTTTAACTTCCTCCTTGTGCCTAACTTCCTTTTCTTTGCTCCTTCTTCCTCTTGAACTTCCTCATGAACAGATTCATCCTTCTTTTCTTCCTCTTTATCAGCATCTTTCTCATTCATCTTTTTGATTGCTCTTTCATCTTCTTCAGATCCAATAGCCACAAAAGTCTGATCTTGCTTCTTGTATCTCTCATACAAGACTTGAATCTCCTCAAATGATTTAGACTTTAACTCAGCATGCTTCTTATTGGCAACATGTTTCAGATAAGTGATCATCTGATTTCTACGGCTGAGATATGTTGTGGCATGTTTCTGATAATAGCCCTCCTTGTTCCTGCAAGAAACTCCTATTTGGTCAGCAATTGTGTCATGTAAGAACCTTGCTCTTTCCTCAACAAATAATGCTTACCCTGTCTTCATGTTGAAACTTTTCAGCAAGAATCTATCTGCATTAATCTTGCTTGAATTGTAGTCCAAATTCTTTGCCAGTGCTTCTCTTGCAGCTTCTTCCTCTTGCATCTACTCTACCAACTTCTAGCTAGAAGTAATCAAGATCATTGTGTCTTTTGTTTTCCAACATCCATTTCATCAAGCTTGCATTAAAGGAAACTTTATAGCTTCCTCTAAATCTGCTAACGCTTTAAGACTCTTTTGATGTCATTGATGCCTTGAACCTTCAGCTTGATGGTCCTCTTCATCATTGTGCTCCTTTCCTTTTCTCCTTTTTGAGCCCTTTCTTCTGCCTCACCAGATTAACTTCAGCAGCATTAACTTCACCATATTAAATTTGAGCTGAAGGTTATCTAGCAGGATTAAGTTCAGCCATATTAACTTGCGCAGTAATAACTTGACTGAATCACGTTTATTCAAAGAAAGAATTTTGGTAGAGATTATGTAGACTATGAATTTCTTTTGTAAATCTTGCTACCAAGAGTGCTTGTGATCCCTTAAAACCCTTCAGAAGCTACAATTGTATAAGAACCTGTGCAGCCTCTAAGGTGGAAGGACTTATTTGTTCTTCTTGAGCCTCCCCTGAACCCTTGCTCTTTTCAGGAGTAACAAATGTATCTCCTTGATCTGTTTCAAAAGGAACTTCTTGATCCTGATTCTCTGCATCCTTAGCTTCTTTACTTTTCCTCTTCTTCCTCAACTTGTTTTCTAGCTTTTTGACTTTCTCTATCAGCTGCAAGATTGCTGTTCCAAGAGTCTGCTTAGTTTCACTTAGTTCCTTTTCCAAAGATTTTACTCTTGACTCTCACCTAGACAATATCCATCAGGTTTTCTAAGTTTCTCACTTTCTCACTAGATATAGATGCTTGAATCTCAGGTTCATGTGAAGGTGGTGGAGACATGTGATAAGAAGGTTCAAATGATGGACCTTCTGTATCATGGTATGAAGGTGATGGTATTTGAGGAGATGGTGGAAGAGTTGGTTGAATGTCAGGAATGGTAGAGACTGGTGGAGGTGATGTTGTTTGTACAGGTTGAGTTGGGAGTGTTTGTAGTTTGTAACAGGTTAGTTGCAGTATGGAGATGTTGGTGTAATTGTACTTGAAAGGGATGAGGAAGCAGGTACAGACTGTAGAGTGGTGTTGATTCAGCACTTGATTAAGGGGGTTGACCTGCCATTCAATGGTTAGCATAACAGGCAACAATGGACTAGTATCCCTTGAAAACCCTCTTTTCATATTTCCAAAATATCATTTTTGGTTAATGATACAGGGACGAAAAAGGTTTTGTGTTTTCAGTTGAACATCAAAAATCATTTGAAGAAAACGGGGGTAACATTAAAAAAAACTTTGATTTGCTTTACAAATTTGAGATCATCCATCAAAGATAAGTTTTGAAAAGTAAAAGCCACTTCCAGTGGAAAGACAGATCAAAGCAATGGCGATGTTAGCTACCAAACTGATCACCTCCCTCCACTGTTTGGAGCCTAGAACATTGAAGAATGAGATGGTTATGAATCTCCATTGGGGTGTAAAGTGACTTTTCCAAAATGTAAAAGTTCGTCATTTATATAACCCAATATTTTGCAATCCATAAAAAATCTCTTCATTTTTGCAACATAAGAATCCCCTGAAGCGATGTTGCTAGACCAAAACAGATCATCCTCCACTTTTGGAGCTAACAGTGAAAATGTGATGGATTAAGAAACACCATTGGGGTGTAAAGTGACTTTCCCAAATGTAAAGTACTGTCATTTATATACCCAATTATTTTGCAATCCTTCAAAAATCACTTCCATTTTGCAACATAGGAATCCCTGAAGCATCAGCTAATTGGTAGTTCCACCTAACAGACTCTCATAATTGTATGTTCAATGGTATCTTCTATTGTTGCATTAATTGTTGAGTCCCATCTGCAAGTGATCAACAGTTTGCAGTCTGCCAAAACTGCATGACAAGGGAATCGTAGATAGGTGGAATTGTGGTGAGAGCATCACCTCAATTTTGATCTTCTGAGAAATCCACTATCTCTTTAGTGAACCCATTACTCTCAGGGTGTATGAGTAAGAGAACCCACTTGGTTTGTGCTTATGCATACCTTGAGGTTGCCGCCATTGAAACAAACCAAATTGCATCCAATTAGCAAGTGACACCTGGCACTTTCTTTTCCATGCCCAAGTTGATCTTGCATCACTCTTTTCAAACACCAAGTAGTACCTGCAAAGTTAGTCTAAACAAGAAATACAATTCTAATCTAACTTAAACTCAGCAGAATTAAACTAAAATAACTACCAGTCTTAATGCTTAACTACCAGAATTAAGTAATTACCAGTTTTAACTTTTACACTAGCAGACTTAATACTATGCTACCAGTATTAAGTTACTATTTTACCAGAACTAACCCTAAATTATACTACCAGAATTAATTCTAACTAACACTACCAGGATTAATTCTAACTAAGAACTACCAGGATTAATTACCACTAAGAGCTACCAGGATTAAGTCTACTTTAGACAGAAATTAATAATATAGTATAGAATTTACACTTTTTCCTCCCCTTAAATGTAGCTTATGGGTTGATCATACCAATGCTAACTACCAAGTAATTGAACCGGGGTCCATCAAATCAAATAAAAAAAAAAAAAAATGGTTTTGTCAACAAGTCAGCTACATTTAAATCTGTGTGAATTTTCTCCACACTTATGAGCTTCTTCTCATAACAATCTCTGATGAAGTGGTGACGAATCTCAATGTGTTTGGTCTTAGAATGATAGACAGGATTCTTCACAATGCAAATGGTGCTTTCATTATCAATGTGGATTTTGGTATTCATGAAGTTGAAACCATAGTCCAACAAATTGTTTTGACCCACAACACATGTCCACAGCAATATAGCAGCAGCTTACATATTCAGCTTCATTGTGCAAGGTGGCTACAATAGTCTGTTTCTTGCATTGCCAGGAGATAAGTCTTTGACCAAGAAATTGACAACCACCTGTTGTGGATTTCCTGTCAAGATTTGAACCACCATAGTCACTATCAGAGAATGCTTCCAAATTAAGGGGTGAATCCCTAGGATACCATAATCCCAAGTTGGGTTTGCCCTTGAGATATTTGAAGATCCTCTTGACTACACATTGAGATGAGAACTTTGGAGTTACCTGAAAACGTGAACAAACACATACTGCATACATAATATCAGGTCTAGAAGCAGTTAAGTACATGAGAGAACCTATCATAGATCTGTACAAGTGTACATCTACATCAAAAGCTTCCTCATCTTTTGTTAAAGGCAACTTGGTCTCCATGGGAGTGATGGCAGCTTTGACATGCACAAGATCAAATTTCTTGAGTATCTCAGCTACATACTTCTCTTGAGAGATGAAGATGCCTTCCTTTTTCTGCTTGACTTGTAGACCTAAAAAGAATGTAAGTTCACCCATGGAACTCATTTGAAACCTGCTTTGCATCAAAGCTTCAAACTCATCACACCAAGACTTGTTTGTAGACCCAAAAATGATATCATCAACATACACTTGAACCAACATGATATCCTTCTTGTTTCTTCTAATGAATAAAGTCTTGTCAATGGTTCCCCTCTTGTATCCATGCTTCTCTAGGAATGTGGGAACTGAGTTAGCATACCAAGCACTAGGTGCTAGTGTAATTCCATCACAAGGCTTTGACCACGCATTATAATCCTTAGAAGGGATTTTCAGGAGCAACAAACCATGATTTGTGAGACATAGACCTCTTCATCAATAGTGCCATACAGAAAAGCACTTTTCACATCCATTTGATAGACTATGAACCCCATAAATGAGGAAATCTAAAAATCAACCTGATAGCTTCAATTCTTGCAAGCTACAGGTGCAAAAACCTCATCATAAACCAATCCCCTTCTTTCTAGTCTATGACCTTGACTAACCAACCCCTTGCTTTGTTTCTGACAACTACTCCCCGCTCATCCTTTTTGTTCCTGTATACCCATTTAGTTCCTATCACCTTAGCACCATTGGGTAAATCAACCAAAACCCATACTTGTTGAAGCTTGAACTACAACAGTTCTTCTTGTATAGCTTCAACCCAGCTTCCATCTTCAAGAGCTTCTGAGACTTTCCTTGGTTCA